>QUSF01000030.1:7664563-7694301 GCA_003676055.1 Chloebia gouldiae | reverse complement strand
TTCCCCTTTCTTTTCTCCCCCCCTTTCCCCTTTCTTTTCTCCCCCCCTTTCCCCTTTCTTTTCTCCCCCCCTTTCCCCTTTCTTTTCTCTCCCCTTTTCCTCTTTTTTCTCCCCCCCTTTCATCTTTTGCTTTTCCCTCCTTCCTCTTTTCTTCTCCCCTTTCCCCCTTTTTTTTCTCCCCCTCTTTCCCATTCTTCCCCCCCCCCTACACATTTTTCCCTTTCACATTTTCCCCCCTTTCCTCTTTTTCCTCCCCCCTTTCCCCTTTTGCTTTTCCCCCTCCTCTGACACGTTGCTGCTGTGGTCAGTGCTTGTTCCATTCCAGCACACTCTTCCTCAGCTCCCTGCTGTCTCTCCTGGTCTGTGGCTTTGCTCAGGGGGATGGAGCCACCTCAGCTGGTGTGCCTGGAGTGTCCCTGGAGTGTCATGGACCTCAGCCCTGAGTGTCCCTGCGTGTCCCCTAACGCAGCCTTTGCTCTGTGCTTGGCAGGATGGCACCAGAGGTGATCCTTGCTATGGACGAGGGGCAGTACGATGGCAAGGTGGATGTTTGGTCTCTTGGGATCACATGCATCGAGTTAGGTGAGTGAACACCCAGCTGAGGTGGGTGATTAACTCTGCAGTGTGTTAGGAACTCCTGCAAAAAGGGAAGATCCTTTCTCCTCATCAGTTTTCCCCTTTAAAATGCGTGGCTTGGAGCACCTTGACAGTTGAGTTTAGTCTTTTTCTGCTGGCAAATCAAGAGCAAGCCACTAATGCACTGTGCTTTCATGTTAGTCTGGTGTGCTCAGTTACTCCCTGCAGAGCTAGAGCATTTTGCTCTTGAGTGAGAGGAAACCAGGGTTTGTCATGTGTGTTTTCCAAGCTGCACACTGAGAAAGTTGTCCCAGCTGTTGTGCCAAGGGAACTGGTGTCCTAAGGATTGTGTGTCAGAAGGGACCTACATTTAATTTTCAATTCTTCTTACTTCCCTGCTCTCTGAAACAAAAATCTTCAGTCTCAGCTGAAAAGTTTGTGCCATGAATCATCGTGGACAGGTTCTTTATGGGAAGAGAAGAAAAGGGTTTGCACTTCAGAGGGCAAAAGATACACATCCACAGAGCCTGAAGCAGAGGTGGATGGGATGGCAGGTACACAGAGTAGACTCCAAGTGTGTGTTTCAAGTTTGAATATTGACATTGCATGTGCTGAGTAAATTATCTTCAAAAATCAGTGTTGATATGGATTCTGCTTAACAGCAGTACACCAATAACTTATTGTGTGGGTGAGTTCACTGACAATGTCATTGATGAATGTTTAATCAGCAGAAATGTGTGAGATAACAGAGGGGGATGTGCAGAAGTGCTGTCTCCAGAACTGAGATGGTGTAGATAACCAGTAACTAACATGGCTGTATTTCATGTGCCAGCATGCTGACACAGTCTGTATTTTGACATAAAGAATGCCAGAATTGGAAGTTTTAGGCTTCTGTTGTTGTGCATGGCCAATGATTTTTGTTTGTGTGGTGTTCAGGTGTGCCACAGCCACTCAAGGAGTAAATCACAGCAGTAGGAGAGACTGTGCAGCCCTATGTAGACACAGTCTTGGTACCAGAATTTCTGTGGAGCTTTTTGCTCAGGAACCTCAAAGATAATGGATTTGCTTTCCTTAAAAATACCCTTTTGAGATGCATTAAACTTTCTTAAACATCGAACTTTGCCTTTGCATGATTCCCTGTCTGAGCACGAGGTCAGGCAGCAGTGGGAGGAGATCTCTTGATGAGCAGCACTTGGCTTTCTTTGAATGCTGATGTCTTAATTCCTCGTGCAGCTGAACTAAGTAGTGATTAAGGAAAAGCAGAAGTGTTGGTTTGCCTGCATGGCAAAGGCATGAAAGAGCTGAGAAACCCTGGGGAGAGCCAGCCTCCCCCAGCACTGTGAGTTCTGCCCTCCCGAGAGGTCAGGCCCTGCTGGGCAGGTGCCCTCTGGCTGCAAGGGCTGGGAAGGGTTTCAGTGAGAGGGAGTTCGTGGCACATCTGGCAAGTGAGCTGGGTAACCTGTCCCACTTGCAGTGACAAATGAGGCAGGCAGCCACTTTTTCCTGTAATATGTTCCAGCAGTGCCTCAAAGATCTGTAGGGACTGATACAGCATGTCCTGGTCCTGAACTGTGCCTAAGATCAGCTTTAGTCTGCTTCAGCTGATTTTGTCCCACAGCAGATCAGGTGTGAGATGTTGCAGTTAAAGTAAAATTTACTGCAAACTCTTTCTTATAATTTGTATCCTGCTTTCTTTGGATTTTGTCATCCCTCTCCAAGTGAACAGCAGCTTTCCTTGAATGGGTGTTGTGGTCTAACTTGGAATATTGAAATAATTGGCTTAAGTGTGATGACAATAGCACTGAGTATTGATTTAGCAGTGATACCCTGCTCATGCTTCCATACATTTCTCCTTTCTTTCCAGACAGCCTTATCATACTTTTCTGTTCTTTTCTCTTTCCAGCTGAAAGGAAGCCTCCACTTTTCAACATGAATGCAATGAGTGCCTTATATCACATAGCCCAGAACGATTCCCCTAGGTTACAATCAAATGAATGGTAAGAGAACATTAACAGCTGATTTTTGTTGTTTATTTCTCTGACAATGCCCTGTGACACTGCACAGTTTAAGCCTGACAATGAACATGTTGGCTGCAGTGCAGTGATTTGTGGGTGTTCTCAAATCTTGTGTATGCTAGCTCAATTTTGACCTTCTCTTACTCTGGCTGTTCTACAATCTAAAAGTGTGGGGGTGTTAATTGTGAGGTGTAGCTGCTGTAGGAATTAAAATACTCTCAGATGTGTTAAACCAGCCATGGCTCAGCATTAGCAAAGTTTCCAGCTGCCATAGATCCCTGTTGGCAGAAGAGTTGTCAGCATTGCTGTGCAGCAGAAATGTGGAGAAAGGGAGGAGAATGTGGAGGTAATTGGATATTTTTGTCAGTGGAGGACCCTTCAGAGCTCTGTGGGCAGTGAATGCTCCCTATGCTGCAGGCTTGTTCAGAATCTGAGCTTGGATACAAGAACACTTTGTTATTCTGTGGGTTCCCTGTACCCAGGACTGGAGTGGTGCTGTTGGGTGATGCTTGGCAGGGTCTGCAGAAGGCTGGAAACAAAAGCTCCTGGTGAGGTGTGGAGTTCCCCCATTTCTCTGCTGGGCATTTGAGCAGCACAACTGTTCCACTGCTGGTCATTGTATCAAGACCACTTCAGTTTCCTTGTTTCATCCTCTCTGTTTTTCCCATTTTTCAAGGTTCCAGGAGCTTGCTCTGCTGCCTGCAACGTGGTCCTCACGTTCTGTGCAGGATTGGCAGTGCAGAGCAGAGACAGCTGTGGACAAACACAGCACCACATCAGTGCTCTGGGTTGCAAGCACTTGTTTACAGTGCCCTGTTTGCTCTCCTGGAGTCACCAAGGTGCCTTTTATGCTCCTTTTGAGTCCAGTGGCACAAAAAATAATCAGTCTTCTTCCTTCCAGCTGGGCTAAAACTTCAATTAAAGCCTCAAGTGTTGGACTGAGCATTGAGGCAGGGCTCCCTCTGTAACCTCCCACAGATCAGTGAGTGTATTTCTGGAGTTCCCAATAATGCCACAGTCTTTTGTTTTTAAGCAGTTGAAGTAAAATCAAAAATAGTGACTGGTACACATAGTTCTCACTTGGTTTTCAGTTTGTGCTTGGGGATAGTTGTGTGTCCATGTTGTTTCAACAACCTTTGACTAGGAAAGAATTGATGAGATCAGCTTGGAATTTCAAAAAACCCAGTTACTTCCTCTGCCTTAGAACTTAAGAACAAATTAGTCAACATTTTTCTTTTGCTTTGCACTGATAAGTTTGAATATATTCCAAATTGTGAGCTTCTTTTTTTAATTTAGATTTTTTCTTTTTTTTTCTTTTTTTTTTTTTCATTTTTTGATTTTGCAGGTCAGACTCCTTTAGGGGATTTGTTGATTACTGCTTACAGAAAATACCTCAGGAAAGGCCATCATCAACAGATTTGTTACGGGTAATTTATCAAATCTTTTCCAGAAATCTGTGGGGAAATCTGTTTGTCTACCAAAATAATTGTAAAGATGGTGAACAAATATTTGCCCTTACAAAAATCCACTCTTTGGTTTTTGTTTTTTTTTTCTTTTTCCCTCCATTCGTACATCACACTTAGCAGTTAAAAATAGCATTAAGGGGACAGGCCAAGGCTGACTTCCTCCCCTAATCAAACCACCAGACCCAAAAGTTGTTTAAATCCCTTTAATGGTTTCTAAACTGAATCCAATTAATTAAACTCGTTTTGGAAATAACTGGATCATTTTGGAAGGGGTTTTTACAGGTCTCTTAATTGCCCAGAGCCTGCAGGAGGGGGACCTGGGAGTGATGTGTGCAGAGTTTGCCAAGGTTTTGTCAGTGAATCATGAATCAGTTCCAGTTTAAGTCATTTGGGTTCAGTTTACCTGGGAAATAGAGGAACTGTTTACAGCTCCAAGGGCTTTGCTTTTGGGAAATTCAGGAGCAGCCTTCCATTAGAAGGTTGGGGGATGTGAAATCCTGTCCAGCCCCTTTTCCATCAGGCTTTGGCTTTTCTTTTAAGTATTTCCTTTCTTTAAAGTTGATTATTAGCCCTGCTCTCCCTCTGGCTGCTGGTGCCAATGACCTCTCCAGGTAAATGATGAAGGAGCTGTTTGTGCTCCCTTTGGCACCTTGTATATATTTTTATTTCCTGTGGTACATTTGTGCTGTGGCAAATAATCAGTGTTTTGTTCCCTGGTACTACTTGTTGCACCCTGACCAGCTAATAGGTTTAAGATGTGAGTTTTGGAATGATTCATTCCTGGGGATTGGCAGCCTTGCTGCTCTCTAGGAACAGGCTGAGTTTATTGAAGGATGTGATTTCAGGAGTACCTCAGGTTGGAGTCTGTACAAACAATTAGAGCTGAGATCTGAGTGTGATATCCTGTATATTCCGTGGTTTATATTTATATTTTTTTTATATTTTTGTCTCCCCTACACTTTTCACATGGTCGCATTTTAATATTTGAGTACACACATAGAATGGATTTAGGTTCAGGATCACGGTTGCAAATGCTTTGCTGCTTTCTAAAAATGATCTACAATGAGATAAAAATGGGTTCCTTTTTTCCTAATCATAAATAAGCTGCAGATTGTTACTGTTCACAGAGAAATAAATGGTGGTTATCTGCATTGAGGAGCAGAAATGATTCATTTTGTTTCTGTGTGAAATGATGTTAAGAACTTTTAGCTCTGATTCAAAAATAAACACCATCACTACAAGCAAAATTGGGTACTGAAATGACTGGCTGTGCCCAGTAGCAAAACTCAAATGCACAACAGTTTGAATTCAATTAAAAACGAGAAATCAGCTTGTGGCATGATGCTTTCCTTGTTTATTTACAAATCATTAAAAGATGATTAGCTCATCCTTTCAGCTCTTCTGTGGAAGGCTCCTGTTTTAGGGCGGGCTGGGGCTCCGTGAGCTGCTCACTCCAGCTCCAGGGGTGAGTTCCCTCCTGAGCTGAGCCCACAGGAGAGCTGGGAGGCCGAGCAGGCAGAGGGGACCCTCCTGAGAATTTCCCTGCAGGTGGTCCAGCTGTGGAGGCTCTAACAAAAGCCCCTTCTGGCATTTGCAATGTGCAGTAGAGAAAAACTTTTTCCCCCTTTTTTTTTTTCCATTGCCAGTTTTTCTGTTTTCACTGTTTTTCTGTTTTTCTACAAGCATGCAGAGGATGTTTGTGCCTAAAGCCATCCCTCTTGGGAACTGCTAAGCAGCACACCCAGCTGTAGGGATCCCATTAAAGTATTGGCAAGTGTACACTCAGGTTGTCTGCTTTAGCCAAGGTTAAATGGGAAAGCTGGAGACTTTTATATCCACTGACAGCTGTACAGTGCAGGAGAATGTATCTGATAAATCAGAGAAGATGCTTTAATCATATTCCTAAATACCATTAAAGAATTTATTAAGTCTGCACTTAAAACCTGTGCAGGAGTTGGCAAGAGCCTAATTTGATTTCAACTCTGGCTACAAAAGCTTTAGGTATAAATAAACTTTGTGGTCTCCTTGCTGGTTTTATGTGCAAATTGGAATAGATGGACGCAGGATAAATCTTTGCAGGTTGATTCTTCTTTGTTCTGGATGAATTTTGTTCATTCCTGTGCCTCCAAAGTTTGAAGTGTCACCTTGTGTGTTTTGAGTGAAGCCACTCAGGAAGTGACAAATCATCTGTGTAGCCTGGAGAGCTCAGAAAACCTGACCCCAGCACAAGCTCAGTGTGTTTGGAGCCTTTGAGAAAGGGTGTTAGCAGTTATTGAGTAGGAACAGATAAATTGCAGGATGGGAGGTGTCACTTCAGGGGTCTGTCCCTGGTTTAACCCCAGAGTCTGCAGTGAGGTGTTCTGTCTCCTTGAACCCAGCACGATTTTGTCCGCCGGGAGCGACCACCCAGGGTGCTCATAGACCTGATCCAGAGGACCAAGGATGCAGTGAGGGAGCTGGACAACCTGCAGTACCGGAAAATGAAGAAAATCCTCTTCCAGGAGACACGCAACGGCCCCCTCAACGAGTCCCAGGAGGAGGAGGAGGTACTCGGGGTTTGTCACCCCACTCACGCTCTTACCTGTCCTTTTAGGGCCAGGGAGATGTTCCTGTCCTTAGGCTGGCACAGCCTAGGTGAGGAATGTGGTTGGAATATCATCTGGATCAGCAAAGAGACAGGAGAGGATAATGAGTGCGAGTAGTCCTTGCTCGGTGTTCAAGCTGCCAATTACTGTACATGTGGAACTTTGGAGTTTTTCCAGTGCTGCCCTTTCTTCTGGAAGCCTTAGGGAAGGAACTCATTCTGAGGGAGGTTCTCTGTGAGAAGTGGCTCCCAGCCTGTGTGGAGGAGGGTCTTTGACAGCCCAAGCTTTTCTTTCTCATCTGCACAGTCAAAACAACTCCATTAATGTTAATATTTTTTCAATTACCATAACTTTACTGTAAAGTAATTGGCCTCTCATGAGCTGAAAAGCAATTCACCAAATTAGTAAGACTTATTTTTTAAAATTCTTTAACGTTAAATAAGAAAAAGGTTAAAAACCTAAAATGCAGCTTCAGTTTAAATCTTGTAATAAACAACCCACTTAATCAGTGTATGATAATTGACCCTAAATGTGGCTGAGAGAAGGAAACCAGTCATTTTTCAATTGATGAGCTTAGATGGAAATTAATATCACTTGGTGCAGGCACAATGCATAAATAAATCCATGACTGCTTCTCAGTGAAAAACACTGACAGACAAATTGATGTCTGTGTTCCTTTGCTCCAGTGCAGTGAGACAATAACACACAGCGAGGTGCCCAAGCTCAGAGGATCTTCAGGGGCTTGGGTTTGAGGTTTGGGGGTGTCAAATACTCCTTGAAAGCTAAATTGGTTGAAGAAATGGGCACGTGGGTCTCAGGTGGAGCTGCAGGAGGAGGGGAATGGCACTTTGTGAAGATGCCCCAAAGGAGCAAGAGCAGCAACTGCTGTGATTGAAGGTCCCCTCCAGCTTCCAGACCTGGAACTTAGCTGTGGACTGGGGGATTGTCAGATTTGTGCACTGAAACCTCCCAGTTTCTCTCCCCACATGTGACAGGCTGTCAGCAGAGTGCCAGGGAATGGTTTCCCACTTGGCTGTTGAGCACTTCCAAGCTCAGCAGGAACACGTGGTGGTGTTTGGCTCCAAGGTGTGGCTCCTGTTCCTCCTGCCCCCACTCCTGAAGAGAGCAGGGAGAGGAGCTGTTGTGTCTGCAGGGAGGGCAGGGCTGCAGCTGACACTCTGCATGTGCACAGCATGCTCTGCACCGACCCCTGAGCCCTGTCCCAGCTCAGGGGGTGTCACTGCTCGTGTGTGTCACTAACTGGGCAGGGAGAGCAGACCCAGCACTGCCTGCTGAACTGGGCACACAGCCTGCCCCGCTGGAAATGCCACCAGGCACTTCCTCCTTCTACCCTGGGCTTTCTAAGGTGGAAGATGAGCCTTAACAACCTTTAACATGCAAAATATTACTAATGCTTTCCTCAGAGCCCTTCCAGGAAGGTGAGAGTTGAAGGCAGGAAGCCAAGGGCTAAGGTTACATATCTCATCTCTGTCCTTCCTGCATAAACATTCATCAGTGACACAGCCTCAGAGCCTTCATTATGTGATTTCTTCTGCAACTCTCCAGAAGCATCCTGAAAATATTTTCATTCCCCTGTGCCTATGTTCTCTGTAAAATAGTATTATTCTGGATTTTAAGTGCTCTCACACAGGCTCTGAATGATCTGCTGATTGCTTAAAAAATAATCACACAATCAAAGGCAAATCTGTCAAGTCTCAATTTTATCTTTCTGTCAGTCTCCAGCAAAATGAGTTCCCCATTAATTGATTTGTAATGGAATTCTCCCCAAGCTCCCTTCAGAGGCCAGGGCAAACTGGATGCAGTTTGAGAGCAGGCTGCTCATTTTAGTGAGTCAAGGCTGCTTCACCCCAGGAGCTGAAGGATGTTCAGAGTTCTGTCCTCACTGTGAGCTCCTTATGAGCCTCTTTGGTGCCACTAGTTAATTACAAAGGACTCCATAAATTCTCTAAATCAGTCCAGAATAAATGCATACTCTGGCATTACTGTATGCCTATGGGTATGGAAGAAGAAAAAGGCTGTTAACTCCTGATATTTGTCTGTAGAATCAAAAATACCTCTTATATGAGGAATATTTATGTATATCCAAGTTTTAACCCCAATAATAATGCAGGCTGGTCTGAGTCAGCTGCTAAGAGTCTTCACTCACCTTTATCTTGGCTGTAAAAACAAGGTTCAAGGGGTTTCTAGCTTGGTAAAATCAAATTGCTGACTGCTTGGGACATGGCAGTTAAAACCTCTACACCATGTAGAATATATAAAATAATAAATGGATGATTTGTCTTACATATTTTCTGATGCAGAAAATATGTTATAGCAGATCCTGACTTGAAGCATTGTTTTAATTCAAACTTGGATAATTTCTCTTAATTATGAGGCTCCTTCCACCAGCCATTCAGTATTCCTGGATGTGTCCTATCAAGCCAAGAGCCATGCCCAGACTTAAGGATATGTGGAAAAAAAAACTGGCTTGAAACCTGATGTAATCAGATTGCAGGGGAAAAGGCAGAAGCTGCCTGCCTGATATGGAGCATTCCAGAACCCAAACAGCCTTTTGAGATGTGCAGTTGGCAAAATAATGCCCAAAGACCCTTGAAGTCTGCAGAGTCACCTTTAAAACAAACTCTGGGCACGTGCTGGGCAGGTGATCTCCTGCAGGATCTGTAACTGATGCCCCTTGTTTTATAGGACAGTGAGCATGGATCAAACCTGAGTAGGAAGATGGACAGTCTGGGCAGCAACCATTCCATCCCCAGCATGTCTGTGAGCACAGGCAGCCAGAGCAGCAGTGTGAGCAGCATGCAGGAGGTCCTGGATGAGAGCAGCCCTGAGCTGGTCATGATGCATAGTGACGAGAGCACCATTAATTCCACCTCCTCCGTTGTTCACAAGAAGGTACGTGTGCCCTGCTGCTCTGTGCTGAGAGCAGGAGCTGCTGCTGGGCTTGCCAGAGTCAGGTTCTGTGGGGTTTTTGTCTTTAAAAGCATCTAAAGAACCTCTGCCATGAAAAGAGGTTGCTACTCAAGAAGCTGTCAGTGCCTAGGCAGGGTCACCCAGGCTCCCTGCATGCCCAGCCCTGCACGTGCACCTCTTCCTCTGCTTGGGACATCCTTGTTTCCCTGGGAATGCCTGTCCTGTGCTCTGTCTTGGTCCTGGCAGCCAAGCTAACCCTCTGCCAGGCACAGTGTGTGATTAAACCTGCCTGCACTTGGATTTCCCTTGTGAGGAGTGGGAGTGTGCAGAACTTTGGACCCTTCCCACGAGGTATGTTTGGAGTAAAGTCCCACTCGATGCTTTCCTGCAACTTTGCTGCATGCTGTGATCTGATGCCTTTCCTTTTCCTAGGGCTGGATATCAAGCTAAGGTTGTCTAGCTGTAAGCCAACATCTCATCTCCACTGTTTGATGAAAATAGTTTTGGCTTGGCCTTAGCAGTGTCATTTGCTGTTGGGCAGCAAAATGTAGGTTGGTTGTGTTGGTTTCATTTACAAGGAACTTCAAAGTATACATTTGCTTTTTGCCAGAGGAGATAAAACATTGCAGCAGCATGAAAAGTATGAATTCCTTGTTTGTAAGGTTAGAGTAATATTTGTAAGCAGTTTTTCCTCCTGAAGTGCAGGGTTTGTCTCGTTGAATATTAAGAACTATTGAAACATTTTGTCTTCAACAGAACATGGTCTTGCATATTTAAAGATACTGGCAGAGAAGTTGCAAAGGTTTTAGGGGTTTGCCTCTTTCCTAAAAACACTTTTCAGAGAAGTTTTTTAGAGAAGTTTGTTCAGAAAGGTGAAAATAAGGTGTTAGGTACCAAATGCCAGCCCATGGAACTGTCCTGAATGAAGAGCAGCACCACTGATGGATGTTCTGGGTGGTTATGATTGGAGCTCTTTCTTATTTTGTGTAGGCTTTCAGAATGTGTGTTAGCTTTATTTTCACATTGTTACATAGCCATATTTACTTGTACATTAAAATGGAAGTTTGAGGGACTGATTTGCACAGAATTCATAGTTTATAATCGCTGCTCAGAGTTGTTACATTTGATAAAAACAAAACATCAGCTGCTCCCACCAGACATAAATGGCATTTGTGAAATGAGTAGAGTTCCTGCTTGTTTTAAGACTAATATTATGTTTTATAATGGTTGTATGAAGCTTGTAAGGTATAAATAGAGGATTTCTCATGCTGTAAATTCAGTCCTCCTAGACTTGTGTGTAGGATGCACAAACAGGACACCACATGGAAGTTTTTATCTGGTTTGAAAAAAACCCAGGGTGTCTTGCACACTGAAGTATTATAAAAGAAATCACCTCTAGATACTTAACATAGGTGTTTTAAGGTAATTTTGGGAGCAGAAAGCCCAGGTCTGCACTGATGGTCTTACAAAACAGTTAATGATTGGCTAGGACTGCTGATTCTTGGAGTAGATTCCTTCTTCATTGGAAAATGTTTCCTTCTGCTGTATGTAATTCATAAAGCAGATTTGGATTCTGCATAGCAGGACATATTCCAGTCTGCAAATGTATTGTTTTAATTTAATACACAATTTTTTTATTCTTTGTTACTTTGGGGAATGAAGTTTTAAATGGAAAACTACTTCACGTGTGTATTAATGTGAAGAGACTAAAACTGGAGCTGGACATTTCAGGGGGGTTTATGTCCATATATATCCCACTTTATTTTCAAGGTAAAGTTCCTACTTCTGCCAGGATTTCAGTTTGTCTTTGTGCTTTAACTGCATTTCTGGAAACTGGGATGAAGGTGACTTTTGGATATCACTCTGGAGCCCCTCACAAATACAATAGGAATAACCTGGGGTTCAGGTTTAATTTAAGCTCTTGTTTTGTATTTAATCAGCCTTTAAAGGCTAAAAAGAAAATACTGATGAACATGAGCAGCATTTTGTGGGTACAGGGTCACATACGAGATGGTTTTGACATGGGTGAAGTCAAAAGTGTTGTATAAAATTGTTGTATTCCACAAATGTGTTAATGAACAACCTCCAGATTGTGGAAAGCGTCCAAGAAGGCAAAATGGCTTGGAGTGCTGGTATTTTCTATGGCTCAAAGCTCTAAAAATTCAGAGGCCTTTTGGTGTTTTGGGCCACAGCCCCAGAATGTCATGGGCAAGGAAAATGTAGGTGGAGAGGAGTGTGTGGTGGTGTTGTTGCAGTTCTCAGCCCTCAGTGCTTGCAGCTGCTGCCTGGTGTGGAGAGCCAGGCTGGGGTGGCCTTGGCCTGGAGGAAAGCAGGAGCAGCCCATCCCCGAGTGCTGCTTGGCTGGGAGAAGCCTCCTGCCATCTCTCCTGTGACCTACCCTGAGGCAGAGGCTTAGGGAAGAGGCTGATGGAGTAAAAGCACTTGTAAACAACTCATTTTCTTTCTTTTTTTTAACAGCTGCTAGTTGGCTGTAACTTCCAAAAATGTTTTGTGGTCACAGGGTAAGTGAAATGACCTGTTCTGATCTGGTTAATTGTCACTGGCTATGCTAGTTCATGGCAGCCAAGGTGCTTGGGGTTTGCTGCACTTGGGATGAATCTTTTGTGGAAAACAACCCCTTCCACAACTCAGTAAAGCTCCATGGTTTTCAACTTGTGCTTAGAACAAAGGTGACTCCCACCTGTCAGAGTACACCTGTTAGTCTGGAAGAAAAATTACCAAACAGGAATAAAATATTGAAAATAATAACAAGCCATAATTGAATGTGGAGCTTTTCATGTTACTCAATTTGTAGCTGTGTCCTGAACTTCTGGGAGAAAAAAAATGGCAATCAGTGAGCTACTCAGGCAGGAAGCCCATCCTTGGGATCAAACCCTGCTCCCTCAGGAGGGCACCTTAATCACCAGCATATTCTTTTCAGGAAATTCAGATGTCTGGTTTGGATGAGGAAGTTTTCATTGCCCTATTGCAGGTTGGTGAGCTCCTCCATGTCCATCTCAGTATGTCCAGTGTAAGAATTCTCTTCTGAATGTAGTTAAATAACTGTGCTACTCCATGCAAGGGTCATCTTGCCTACAGATAAACATTGTCACACCCATCTCCCTTTAGGAGTTGTTCAGCTGCACAGGTTGAGAGCTGAAGAGTAACTGACAACTCTGATACAAACCCAGTTGTGTCGAGAGCCCCAAAAAATGACAGAATGGGGCAGGGAGTAAAACTCCAAATACACAGTGTTTCAAAGACACATAACCCAGATTGTAAAGTCAGATAAATATCAGTTAATTCATCTTAAAAATGAGGATAAAGATTTTTGGCTCCCAGAGTAAGACAATGAAGTGAGTACAGGCATCAGCTGGTGCATCAGAGATGTTTTGTCATCTGTTTTGTTCAGCTGCTGGTAAATGGCAGTGTGGGCACAGGTGGCTTCCCAGAAATATTATTTCATTGTCCTCAATGAATTTATTATTTTTTATTTCTGCAAAACTATAACAATAAGGTGTTGTAATCTTCTAATCTAAACAAAAAGCCAGTACAATATTGAGTTTTTTTCAACTGCAGTACTCAGTTGTTGCTCTTTCTTGCTTCAATCTTAAAATCATCAGTGATTTCTGAAACTTGGGCAGTAAAATGTCAATAAAATGGAAAACTTGTGGTTAAGATCTGGTTTATAACAAAAAGATGGAAAAGAGGATCTTTGTAGTTGATTATCAAAAATTCTTGCCCAATGTTTGTAATAATAAAGTACATTTACAATAACTGCTGCAACTTGAGTGACTTCCCAGATGCTGTAAATTAACCTGTGCACATCTCCTGTTGCTGCTCCAAATTATTTCAGCATTTGTGGGGAATTCCTTGCATGGAGAGAGCTTAAACCTCCCTGTTGATTATTGAGGCACTTAAAGCAGTGTATTAAGACAAATGGTGCCACTCTGTTGTTTTCCTTGCTCTTTAAATTCTTAGAAAGCAGGGAATTGCTGCAATTCCATGGAATTTAGTGTGGCTTGGAAATTGCCTTTCCTGTTTGTGTAGGAGACTGGCAGCCCTTGCAGTTAATGAGTCCTCCTGTGTCTCTGGAGGTTTTATTTGGTGTGGTAGCAAAAAACCCCAGTGTGAAAGGGAGTGTTCCTCCTGAGGAGAAGGTGGAGGTGTCCCAGCTTTGGTTTGGGCAGGATTTGGATGGTAAAGGCCTTTTTTCAGTGAGGAGAAGGGTGAAAAGACAGTGTGTGCTAGAACTGGGATGGAACTCAGAGCAAAATCCACTCTGTGAAGGATTTTGAGCTCGTGGTTTGGCACAAACTCATTGTGAGGTGCTCAGAAGTTCACCAGGAGCAGCCATTCAGATCCAGCTGGGAGCACCACTGGAAGCTCCACCAGCTCTGCTCAGGTAATGCAGTGGGAATATTTGAGAAAGGTTTTGTCCTGGCAATGTCCCAGCTAAATCCCCTCCTTTGTTTTGATCAACCTGAAAACTGTTTATGTGGATGATACAATCAGAAGAACAAATTATTCCTTGAGTAGGAAGTTGAAGATTCTGGACTGTTGGCCCTGAATAAAAGGATTTTAATGAGTGAGTTGTGAGCTGAGCATGCCTAAAATTGCATCCTTAAGGTAGATATTGCAAAAAAAAAAAACTACAGAAAACAGGTGGAAAATTAAGTGTGTATAGAATATGCATTACTTTAAAAACAAACCAGGGTTGGAAATGCAGATTTGGGGCTGAGAGGTACCCTGATCCAAACTTGATGAGTTTCTGGGATGCCTTCGGTCAGATTTATTTATTGGGTGCCTTGTGCTGAGGGCCAATTTTGTGTCTTTGTTTCCCACACATCTGAAGCTAAAAGTTGGAAACAAAATTTCTTTATCTGTGCCAACAGTTACAACTGCAGTGTCTCTTAGCAAGTTTTTGGGAGAAGAAGAATTCTATTTTAAAATAAAAGTAGCAGAATTATATTTTTCTGGGTTTGTAGGGAGTTGTTTGTCTTTGCCATCAGTCACCTCATTTGAGGAAGGCTGGTGGAGATGTGGCTACTCATAGATTTATTTCTCTTACCAGCTGAGTTTTTTTGTCCCCTTGAAATTGGTCTTTTGGCCTGCTCAGTTGCAAAGGAATTTTCCCATTCCTTGCCCAGCTGAGTTTGAAATGCAGAATGTGGTTAATTCACATTTCTGAAGGGCAATTTAATTCTGCTCTGAGCTTCTTATGTGCACTGAGGTAACCAGAGATCCCATAAAACAAGGCAAGGGTGACACTTGACCCTCTAAAAATCCACCTCTTGGATAACAAAAAGTAAATCACAGATTAATTTTCCAGCAGAAAAAGCAATTGCAACTTAAACTTGTTATTTTAGGTGGTGTTTTGGAGCATTCTGGAAAGTCTGAATGCCCATTTAAAAAGTTGGGGGTTCTTTTTCAGTGATTTGCAGCTTCTCTGGATTTAATATTTGCCATACCAATGTAATGGAGAGAAGGAGGATGATCCAGGGATTGGGATATTGCTTAGGAGGCCTTGGGAATACTGTGCACTCAGAGGTGCTGCTGCAGGTCACGCAGATGTGTGACCAGGGGT
Organism: Chloebia gouldiae; assembly: GCA_003676055.1. Lineage (NCBI taxonomy): Eukaryota > Metazoa > Chordata > Aves > Passeriformes > Passeridae > Chloebia > Chloebia gouldiae. The sequence goes on along the minus strand of QUSF01000030.1, from coordinate 7,679,141 downwards.
GACATTTGTCCTGTCCCCACCTTCATTTCATGGGTGGAGTACAGCACAGGTGGCTCCTGTGTTTCCTCTGTGGTTCAGGGGGGTGAGTTTTGGGTAGATCTTCACTACAGGGTTTGGGATCCCTCTGGTGAGGCTGAGTCAGATTAAACTGAGTGATGCTGTTGGACTTTAAATGTTTAATCAGGCTCTTCTGGGCATGGCTGTTCTAGACCTCAGATGTGCCTTTTTCAGGAATGTGGGCAAGTCCAAGAGCTGTGCCCATGGCACCAACGTGCACAAGTTGGAAGTCTGAGATCAGCCCAATTTTCAGTGATTTCTCTCATGGTCTCACTGCCTTTCCTGTCAGACAGTGCCACAAATGCCCAGTATAAGGTTGTCCAATATAAAATGAAACTGTAACTTTTTGTGACTCTCCATATCTCTGTGGAGGACTCTCCTTTTTAGCTGTTTTGGCTCATTCTGTGTCCCTTGTGTGGGTGTAGAGGAGCTGGTGCAGATTTGGCTCTGTGGTGGCCTTGGGCATTGTGCAAAGGCAAGGAAAAGGTGAGCATGGACTAGAAATGCTCAAAAGAAAGGATAAGGAAAGGTTTTGGGGTTAAAGCAACTTTCAATCAATGTGGTGTTCAGTTCTTAATATCAGCATTTCTGCACCTAATTGGCTATTGCTTGAACTAATTTCTAGAATCCTACTGAAAAGGGCTGTGTGTGTGTGGGTGAGAAGCAGCTGGAAATGGAGGCCAGCAGAAGGGAAAACCAGGTGTTTGTGGGGTGGGAAAGGAGCATGGGGATGACAGCAGTGTCCTGATGGAGACACCATTCCATGGTGGCTGCTCTCTCTCTGTGGGGCTCTCTGACCTTCCTGGTGTCTACTGGGGCATGGCAGGGTGGCAGAGCTGCTCCTGCTCATGGAGGCAGCTCTTCCCTGCTGCAAGGGCTTTCTAGGCACTGGCAGCCTTTATTTTGCACCCCAAAGAACTGGAAACTTGATTTAATTCAGGAAGAATCTGTCTTCCTGTGAGGCTTTAGGAGCTGGAGGTTGAGGATGGGAGTCATGGCACCGGCGGGTGCCAGTGTGGCCCTGCAGGGTGTGCCCGGTGTCCAAAGGCTGCTCCATCCCCAGGGTGCAGCCTGCAGGTGTGCTGACTTTGGCAGTCACCATTCCCGTTGGGAAAATCATGGTGGTGTGGGTTTTTTTTCCTGGCCTTTGTGAGGAGGGTTTTTCCTGGAGCTTTGTTCCACTCCCAAATTTGCCGGTGCCGTTTGGGAAGGGCACAGCCGCTCCCTGCGAAGCCTTGCCAGGGAGCAGGGGGGAAGCTGCACCGGGAACCATTCCTGCTAAAACCTGGGAGCTGTTGCTTTAAAAAGAAAAAAAAAAAAAAAATCCTTTGTGGGCTGTGGAGAGAAAGTGCTAGAACTGTGCAGGATCATGACTGGAAAGCAGGATCCCTGAGTGGTCACGGAGGCTTTCCTGGTCCTCTCCAGCCTGCCGTGGATTTAGCCAGGATGCTCGTCCCCCACAGCAGATAGCAAACGAGGGACAAAGAAACCCTATCGAGGACACACGGCTCGGCAAAGGGAATGAGGCAGGATGTTGCTGTGGTGTTAAAAGGGAACAGGATCTCCGTGCCTAGACATGGGAATCACGTTTTCACCGGCATCGCTGGCTTGCAGTGCTTGAACCCGACCTTCCCGAGGACTCCGATCGCCCTGCTCTGCTTCCTGCTCCCGGCTCGCTTTTTTTCTGGCACATATGTAATACTGGAGGTTTAAAAAAAAAAAAAAAAAGGGGATTAAAAAAAAAAAAAAAAAAAGGCAGCCCGATCCAGGGATTCGGAGGCATCCTGCTAGCGATCAGCTGACGTGCCGAGCCGAGCTGCAATGTGTTGCTTATTCATTTTGTACGGTGGGAGCTGCCGGGGCTAAGCAGAGAGCTGAACTATGCCTCTCCTACAGCCGCGCTTGTGCAGACAGAGGGGTGAGAGAGAGGCAGCCGCCGCGGGAAGAGCACAGCCGGACTTTCTCCTTGTTTTTATCCATTTCTGCAGGATCATGTATTTATAAGGGATGAGGTGGGCCACAGGGATCGCAGGCCTGAGGTGCGGCCTACCCAGTCAGTGCAGAATCAGGCCCTCCACTACCGGAACCGAGAGCGCTTTGCCACAATCAAATCAGCATCTTTGGTAAGAGCCCCCATCCCACCCCACCCCACCCCACCCTGCAGCCCCTCGCTGCCATCGCCTCCCCTGCTGTTGGTGCTGTTGGCATAGCAACTGGATATTGCACTGAGAGGGGTTTTACCTCTGTGTGTGTGTGTGTGTGTGTGTGAGAGAGAGAGATGTAAATGTGAAATATGTTTAATTTCTCGGTGCATTTCCAGTGCGAGATAGCCCACCTTCCTGGGTGAAGTTAATACCATCTCATTCCCCCCCCACCTCCACTCCATTTCCCACCTGTCCCTTTTGTTAATATATTTATCTGCATGTGCATGAAGAGTGTGTGAGGTGTGTGAGAGCTGCTGGAACGCCGTGGAGATGCAGATGCAGATGGGTTTGGGAACAATAAGATCGCTGCTGCCCGCCCTGAGCTGCTGCCTGGTTTTTTTTTTTTTTTCATTTCATTCATTCATTTATTTCAAGCAACTGTACCGTGACTGCATTTTCCAGCCTGATCCTTCGGAAGGATTGCTGGGCTACGATAAGGGAGAGATGGCTTACAGCGGGCTGTGGGCTTACAAAGGGGAGGGGGATGGGATGAATCCATCAAGATTTGTACTATTGCAAATGTGATTGCTGTGGATGCCTTTGTAGTAGGGAAAGGGGTGTGTGCCGGAAGAGTTAGTTGTGTGCCGCCTCCCCCACCCCGCATCCACCCGGGCTGGGAGCAGCCTTTTCCAGGGATAGCAGTGAAAAATGGCCCTTCAGAGGGAAAAGGAATGTCCTGTTCAATATTTCAGCCCGCTGGTATTAGAGGTCAGATGGACGGGCAGCGTTAGAAAGTGCCCACGGTTTGGCCATGGCACTTGCTCAGTGCTATGACATCATCCCGGACCAACCCCGAAATTTCACCAGCGAGCCCTCCCCTTCCCGCCTGCTCCTGCCTCCACCGTGGGGGTTCTCCTTCCAGACCACCATTTCTGCATCCCCAGAATCGCTTCCCACTCCTGCATGCACAAGGCACGGCGTGTGGCTGTGTGTGTGACCACGGCTAAAGGTGGGGACTGGAGGGAAGCAGCAGCAGCAGTGCCAGCAGCCCAAATTTTTCTGTGTGATTGTTGCTGCTGCTGTTAAAATGTAAAATGATGCTGTGGCATTCAGGCTTCTGCCCAGATGCTTCCTGGGAACATCTGAATCCCATCTTTTGCAGGTGTATTTCTGGCTGCCCATACCCTGAGTGCCCCCCAGGCTGGTGTCCCCTGCTCCCCACCAGTTTAAAGTGACCTAGAAATGTGTGTGTTAGAGGATTTAATGCAGTGCACCTGACAGGGGCAGGATCCCTGCTCTCCTGGACACCCTCTGCCCTGGGAATTTTTCCTTTTTTCCTGTGTGTGTGTGTGCTTGCACCCAGTGTAGTGCCAGCTCTTCTACTGCCTGCACTGAGCAGATAAAAGTGGGACCCAGTTAGGTTGGCTGGAGGGCAGAAATAATGAATGACTCATGTATCATACTCCAGACGTACAATTTCATTGATAAATTGATATGTATGATGAATATATTAATTTCTTTTACTCCCTGTGCAAAGTTGCTGCACCTTGTGGCCTGCCTTCAGCAGCAGAGCCCAGAACTCCTGTCTTCCCTGGAAATGTCACCCCTGGCCTACTTGGGTGGCTTGAAGGGATTGCATGGCCAGGCCCCTTTGGGAGCCAATGAAAATATGGGCTGTGAGGGATTCCCACATCCCTGAGCTCTGGGGAATATCCCAAAGTCCCAAGGTTGGATATCCCAAGGTCGCTCCTAAATCCCATGGCAGCCTCCTGTGGGGCTGGGATTGTGTCTGCCTTAATTCCTTACTCACTTGGATTTGCTGAATCTCTCTGCTTCAATGACCAAGTGATGATAAAGATGTAATTCATTTTGGGTGGGGAAGATGGAAAGCTTTTTGGAGAGCTTCTCTTTTTTGGGTTTTCTGTGGAACATGCTCTGGTATCCCCCACACACCTCCTCAGTGTAGAGGGAAGATCCCAACACATCAGCCTGGGCACTCCAGGAGGTGTTGGTGTGTCCTTACTTCTGAGGTTGTGTGGTGGAGCAGAACTGACCCTGTGTTTGCTATAGAAATATTTCATGGTGATGAGCTTTCCCTTTAATAATCTTCCATTCCCACCTCTTCCTGTTCCAAAATGGAAATCTAGGGGGAGAAAAAAAAAAGTTTAAACCCATTGCACAGAATCAGGGTGCCAGTGCTTGTGTTGGAGTGCTTTTTATCACTGTCACCATTCAATGCCTTGGTGATGTCAGTGGGAGAGGTGCTGGATGCTGCTGCTCCTCTGGCCAAGGGAGAACTTCTTCTGCTTCCCTATCCACTATTTGAGGGAAGGGCAAGGTCAGTCATGGAGCTGACATGGGGAGAAAGACCTGACCATGCCTGGAATTTGTAGTGCAAACCCAGAAATTCAGGCTTTATTCATCTCTCAGTGTTACTCTTTCAATGGCAGCTGGAACAGATTTTTCCTGTGTGAATGGGTGCTCAAGATCTCACAGTGGCTGAAAACAAGCAAACCAGCAAGCTTTGATGGTTCCCTACATGCTGGCTGCTTCCCATTTCTCGGCAGTTGTGAACATCTTCCCTGCACAGAAAGGTTGTGCAGTTGGGAGCATCAGGTGGCCTATATTGCAGAAAATCAAAAATGGGAGTTCTGGCCCCAAATTCAATAATATGGGATGATATTTGGGTGTTAAAACTTCCTTTAATGGGATTTGATTAAATCCACCCCTGAACATGAGACCAGGGCAGTGTTTTTAGTAGAAAAACACCAAATGTGGGGTTGTTCCTCCTGGTGCAGTCCAGGATCTGGGGCCCTCAAGTCCTTGCTCTTCTCCCCATAGGTCAGAATATTGCAGGAGGTAAGACTGGCATTCCTTAAAGTAATCCAATGTTCAAGTTGGATCTCTTTGCAAAAACAAGCTGAAGCAGTTTAGGGAGTGCAGAGGTCACAGAGGAACTTATGTTAGATAGCTGAACACTCCAGGTGACCCAGTGGTTTGAGGAGTGATTCCCTTGCCCTGTTATTCTGCAAAAGCATCATGTGAATATGAAGAAAACTGGACAGAGCCCCAGAGAAAACTGTCAAATGAGCTATCCACAAAGAAACAGGCTGTGCATGTCCCCTTTTGAGTCTGCTTGAATATTGCTCAGATTAAAAAAAATAATGAAAATCAGCAAATGTGAGTAAGAAAGATGAAGGAGCTTAACTGAGGTCATAATTCAATCAGCAATTTTAGTAGTCATTTTTTCCTGGACCACTTTTCTCTTTAATCAGTTTTGTGTGGTAACAGTAACCATCACTCACCTGGAACAGTGGTGGAAGATACCATGCATGCATATTTCTGCTGCTGGAGTAAAAGTTGCCATCTGAAATGGAGACCAAGCACCTACATCTCCATATTATTTCTCAGATTATCACTGATCCACAAATTAAAAGTTACAACCAGAAATCTCTTGAAGCTCAGCCAGCTGTTGTTTGAAAAGGAGGGCAGAGGTTCTGCATGTTGATGAGACTACACTTCTCCATGTTTTCAAGGGAAAGCTGTTTTTTTCAATCTCTTTAGAGATGCATTGATCTGCACTTCTGCGTGTCTTTCAGGCTTGACCCCTTAAGTCCCTCCTTCCTCATGCATCTCCTCAACAGCTGCTTTTACAGTTTTCAAAGGCAATGATCAAGTAGTTAAAACTTCATAGAATCCCTGAATGGGTTGGGTTGGAAGGCATCTTAAAGCTCATCTCATTCCATGGGCAGGGTCACCTCCCACTATCTCAGGTTGCCCCAAGCCCCATCCAGCCTGGCCTTGGGCACTGCCAGGGATCCAGGGGCTGCCACAGCTGCTCTGGGCACCCTGTGCCAGGGCTCACCACCCTCCCAGGGAAGGATTCCTCCCTCACATCTGTGACATACCATTTCATAGAAAGATCAGACAGTGAGGACTCTCTCAAAGGCCTTGGTGTTCTCTTTGAAATCCAAATGCCAGCAAGAGATGATGTGATCTCATCCGGGGCCTGCAGAGCCAAGTGTCTGTGTCCATGGGAGCAGGATTCCCTGGATGTGGCCAGGAAAATGGCACCAGGGCAGCCAGAGCCAGGTACCTTCACATGGAGCTGTTCCCTGCACCCTCTTCTGCTGAAACATTGATGTTTTATTCCAGAGGGTTGAGTTTCTCCCAGTGGACTCATCTGGCTGCTACCTTTGTAGACCTTTCCTCTAAAATTTTGGACTTGTTCTTTCTCATCTCCTCTTGCTGTGAGAAGCAGCTGGCAGAGTTTTGCTCAGAACTCTGCTTCCTCCAGCACAGGGGAGCTTGGAATTTTAGTTATCTAGAGGTGAAAATTCCTATCTTTTAGGAGAGGGTTCAGTATCTTGGATAAACAGTGTAGAAAAGGGAACTCTAAACAGCTGCTGCTTTGGAGGAGAAGTTGTGAGCTCAACTTCCTTACGTAAAGCTAAAATCTTGGAGGGGTGAAAGAAAGTTTGGATTTTGTGGCAAATGAGCTGCCTGTGGGAGTAGGTTGGAAAAGACATCTCTGTTCTCAGTTCTGTGTATGCCAAAGATGCAGAGAGATAAAAAACTGAGAAAATGTCATACCTTAATAAAAGCTGTTCTGGTTTATACAGGTTTTTGGTTCTCCTGATGACCTTATTGATTGTTGTGTGCTGCAGGGAGAGATCCAGGAAACTGCAGCTTTCTGGTGTGAACAATCTAGATGTTTCCTGGTTATATGGAGAACAAATTTTGTAGTTATCACCTTTTGCCTCATGATAATCTGTGGGGTTGTTTGTGGGTTTCTTCCTGAGGGGCAGCTCTAATCTCTGCTCCCTATGACCTGGGACAGGAGCCAGGGAATGGCTGGAGTTGTGCCAGGGCAGGTTTAGGTTGGATACCAGGAATGGTTCTTTCCCCTCTGGAGGAAGAATGGGCACTGCCCGGGCTCCCCAGGGAATGGGCACAGCCCTGAGGCTGCCAGAGCTCCAGGAGCACTTGGAAAACACTCCCAGAGGTGCCCAGGGTGGGATTGCTGGGGTGGCTGTGCAGGGCCAGGGGTTGGACTCCATGATCCCTGTGGGGCCCTTCCCACTCAGGATATTCCAGATAGTTCATAGAGTTCCAAGAGTCTTTGTCCAAGAACACCAGAAAGGTGATTACTGGAACATCCCCAAATTTTCTTGTTGAAATGGTTGCTGGAGCTGTTAATTCATTAGGGGCTTAATCTTTAAAACCATTATCCTTTATTCATTCATAGTCTGAAGGACTTCTCTGGCACTGAACTGGGCTTGTTCAGTAACTAATGTTCACTTCTTCACATTCTCCCATCCCCGAGATCACCATGTGCAGGCTTTGTCTTTGAAGACTGTCCTGAGGAGTGTTGGACTTGACTGGAGATTATGGTGATAAGTGAGCTTGCTGAACACAGACATTAAATCCATGAGATGTCCACCAAGTCTGCTGCTCTCCTCTCTCATCTGTAGGATGAGACACTGCTTTTGTTGTCTTTTGACTTTTTAATGTCTCATCTTCTGTTGTGGCTGGAAGGCTTTATCAGCTAGGCTTGTAATTAGCAATTGCATCCTATTGTTAGGGATAAATATCCTAGATTTCATGGGAAATCTTTCCAAGATGGAATTCTTGTCACGATAAAGCTGAGCAAAATTGGAAATGGTGAGCAGAGGAGCAGGGAAAAAAACCAAGGATAAAAGTTAATGAGTTTTGCTGTAAATAAAACAAGTGCACATTCTACATCTCAGTAGAGATCAGACCAAAGGAGACTGGCAAAGTTGCTGGAGGATCCTTAGATCCATTTTTTCTTAGGCTTTTGCTGTTTGCTTTGTTCTGCCAACGTCTGGGAACGGAGTGTGCCGTGCAAAACATCCCCTTGCTCACAAAAGGGCCGGGCCCCAAAAATAGCACATCCAGGAAGATCTTGTGCTGCTGGTGGCTCCCAGATCTCCATTTCTCTTCAAGTGCTTGACCAAGGCTGTCCTCTCCCAGCTGGATGTCACTGAGTGTTGTCAATGGCATGTGTGAAGTGTTGGTGGTCTGCCTGTCTTACCTGGCGTCTGTCTCTTATCACTAACTTGGGTTCTCAGAGAAATTTTCTTTACGTGGAAGCTTCTAGCAGATCTTATTCATGCTGAACTTGACTGAAATGTGCAAGTTCCTATGAACACTTCCCAATTTCTTCCAAGTACAGCTCTTGGAAAAACCAAAAGTGTTTTGAGCTGTAGCAGAACACAGGGCTCACACAGTGTTTGTGTTTCTGTGGTCATTCCTACAATCCCACATGCTCCTGGTGCCTGCCTTGGATCTGACTGGGTCTCAAGCATGTACAGGCTCCTCAGTAGCTGAGGTTTAAGTGTGTTTAATCCAGCCTACTCCAAAATGACATTCTGAAATTTCCTGTAGGAAGGAAGTGTTTGTCCATCACCACCCTGTGGGTTCTCGGCCTCACTGAAGTGATCAGCCCGAGTCTGGCAGTGCTGTGGTCAGGCTGGTTCTTTGGTTCCTTTGCAGTCTTTGGGAGGCTCTTCCTGAGTTCCTTCACACTCCTCCCAAGGCTTGGGGGTCATCTGAACCCAGAGAGGTGGCACTTGGGTGACCTCTTTCAGGGTGTTCATCTCTTGATTTTGGAGCTCTGACTTGGCTTCCTGTCACCTCCCAGCCCTGGAGCCAGCAGGTGCACTGGGATGGCAGCTCCCTAAAGCAGCTGCTCTTCTGTTGAACCTGAACCTTCCCAGCTCTGAAGGTGTATCCCATCCTACGTATGAACTCCAGAAATCTCCACAAAACTGCCTTCAGATGACAGCACCGTCACAGGGGCCAGTTTTTGGGCTGCTGTGGAGGAATCCATCAGGAAGGCTGCAGGAGGAACTCTTGGTTCATAGAGCTTCAGTGATCACCTTCAAAGGCTTGAGCTCTTCACACTTAAGTGGGAAAATCCCCTTGCACAGAATCAGGGGCTGCAGTTCCACACGTGTACCAAGTTCTTGGTTCTCAGGTTGTATAAATGATCAGCAGATCTTCATAAGTTCCTGAGACTGTCTTTAAAAAAATAGAAACCAGTCTTGGACACTTTTCTTCTTTTGAAATGGAAGCATCACCATTTGCATTTTCTTCTGAACATTTTTGGCACAGCCTGTTGGTGGTTTTTTTTTCTTCCTTTCACATAAATACACTTGGGCATGGAAATGAATGTGGAACTTGTGAGTTTGTTTCAGCTGAGCAGGGTTTAAAATCTGCTTAGACCATCTGATCAATTTGTTAAGAGCACACAGTTCCAGAACAGTGTTCCCTTGTTAGAAAACTTTCAATTCTGGGAAGGAATGAGCTCAGTCTGCCATCATCTTGAATTTTAAGGGGAAATTTTGAAGGAGGCTCCTCGTAGCAGAAAATAGATGTTGAGAGATTGAATTGGTATGAGGGTGACCTGAGGAGGAAGGAAAGAACAGGGGTTTGGGGGGGTTCTGGCTGCTTCTTGGGAGTCCATGCTACCCTCAGGATCTGAGTCCTGCATTTGAATAGGTTATCCCCTGAGTCTGAAGAACGTTGTCCATCAGCCACCTTTGTTTCCAGATCTCCTCCAGTGTGTCCTGGAGTGATATTGATGCCTCAGGTTTTAGCTTTTTTATTTTTCATATTCTGTTCTGCTGTAGTGTCTGAATTTAGGCTTCATATTATGGGATGGTGAGCTCTCTTCAGAGAGTAGGGAGACAAAACAATTCCTTCTCTAGCTGGGGACCAAGGACAAATTATCCAAGTCTCAGGCCCAAGAGCATCAACAACATGGACTGAAGAGAGAAAACAAGAAGGACAGGACTTCGTGGCCTAAAGCTGATACTGGACAATTAACTCCAATATGCAAATGGACCAAAACTGTAATAGTGTAAGACCTTGTGACCGGTCATCCATTTTGTGGCCATTTTGGGTTGTGCTGCCCAAGGTAGATCTGTTGAGGCCTCTTAATAAATACCTACTTTATTCTTCAGCTCCATCTAGTCTCTGTTCTAAGGCAGCCTTCACAAGGCATCAATAAGTAACCAGTCCCTTCCTTTATTTGTAATAATGCATTTTCTGCTATGTTACTGAAAACACCAAAGTCTCAGGAAAAGATGGGAGCTAAAAGTTAGCACAGAGAAACCTTGTGGCTTTGTGACATTGAACAGCAGCACCTCCATTGCTGAGAGCAGAGCAGAGCAGGGCCTGGCTTCCAGACAGCAGCAGCTGGTGAGGGAAGCAAGGCCATGGAGCACTTGTTGCCCTGTCCTGTTGCAGGTTACAAGACAGATCCATGAGCATGAGCAGGAGAACGAGCTGCGGGAACAGATGTCAGGATATAAGCGGATGCGGCGCCAGCACCAGAAGCAGCTGATCGCCCTGGAGAACAAGTTGAAGGCCGAGATGGACGAGCACCGCCTCAAGCTGCAGAAGGAGGTGGAGACACACGCCAACAACTCGTCCATTGAGCTGGAGAAGCTGGCCAAGAAGCAAGTGGCTGTGATGGAGAAGGAGGTGAGTGCAGGGAGGATCTTGGAGAATCCAGGTCTCCAAGGGGGGCTGTGGGAGGTGCTGCTCAAAGCCGTGGTCTGAGGTGCAGAATGAGAGGACGCAGTGTTAAGCTGCACCAAGGGAAATTTAGGTTGGATGTTAGGAAAAGGTTTTGGATGTTAGGAAAAGGTTTTTTACACAAAGCACTGGAATGGCCTGCCTGGGGAGGTGGTGGAGTCACCCATCCCTGGATTGTTTAGGAAAAGACTGGATGTGGCACTCGGTGCCAGGGTTTAGTTGAGGTGTTAGGGCTGGGTTGGACTCAGTCATTTCAAAGGTCTCTTCCAACCTGGTGATTCTGTGGCCTTAAGCTCCCTCAAGCAGCCTCGAGTCACCTTTCTGCCTGATGGGCACTCTGTTGGCATCCACCAGCTGCATAAAAGGGGCTGTGGGGACCTTAGTGGGAGCTTTACTTCAGCTGAGGGGGTGGCAAAGCTGTCACTCAGTCTAAAAATCAGCATGTTAATCCACATAATAAACTGGTGTGCTTTTGGTGATGGGGTAAGGAGCACAAGGAAGCTCTCAGACTTCTGTGAGCATTTTCTGTGCAAGCAGCTTTCCTGTGGCTGAGTGCTCAAGGCTTTGTCTGGCACAGTCACCAAAATGACTGACCAAAAACCACAACACTGATTTCTGCTGGATTCTGCACCTGCTCACTCACCCTTTTTTCTTTTTTTATTGTTATTTTTTTCCCTCTCTGTACATTGCAGGCAAAGGCAGCTGCAGCAGATGAAAAGAAGTTCCAGCAACAGATTTTGGCTCAGCAAAAGAAAGACCTGGCGACCTTTTTAGAAAGTCAGAAGAAACAATACAAGCTTTGCAAGGAAAAGATTAAAGAGGCAAGAAACCCTCATTTTTGGGACTGAAGGGATGTGGAATGAACATGAACCAGTCTTTTGTTTTGATAAACCTGGGCCAGCCCAGGGGTTTAAGGGATACTGTCAGGCTTGAAAGCAAATTTTGGATTGTCAGCAAGTAAATTTTCAGGAGCTGGGAGCATCTGGCAGCATTTCCAGAACAATTTGTGAGGGTGGCTACAGGTGCCTTCACAATTTGCTGTGGAGCAGAATCTTTGAAACCAAGGGTGATGAGGGAAAATGGGACTTCACATTGAGTTCTTCTTCCTCTTTCTCCTCATCTGTTTTTTTTTTTTTTCCAAGTAATCAGAGCAGCCATTCAATGTCCCTTGACTAAAAGTCCTATGATCACTTACATAAATTAGGAAGAGAAGTAACTTCATATGTACCAAAATGCATTATTTAAGTAGTGTCTTCACCATATTGCAAAAATAATTGGCTGTTAAGGTAAAGGTGAGAAAATGATAATCAAGGATCTCAGTGGCCACTTCTACTCTTGGTGTGGGTCCTGGTCCAGCTGTAGGGGCAGCAGGGCTGAGCATTGCCAGATGATAGGTCTGGTTCTGGTGGTTTTTAGTAAGATTTTGGTGTCCTGTCATGAACTGGATGGCAGAGGAGGAGCCAGGAAGGTCCCCCATGTCCTGTGTCACTGTGGTGCTAAGGGAAGCCTTGTTTTGACCCTGCAGGAAATGAATGAGGACCACAGCACACCCAAGAAAGAGAAGCAAGAAAGGATATCCAAACACAAAGAGAACCTGCAGCACACACAGGCTGAAGAGGAGGCCCAGCTTCTCAGCCAGCAGAGACTCTACTACGACAAAAACTGCCGCTTCTTCAAGAGAAAAACGATGATCAAGAGGCACGAGATGGAGCAGCAGAACATTCGGGAAGTATGGCACTCCTCACTTCCTCTCCCAGCCTTTTTTAACTGCCTTAGCTTCGTGTCTTGGCTGAACTTAGGTCTTCATGTTTCTGGTTGCTAAATAGAACTGAGAAAAATGTAAGAAAAGATGTTTTGGGAAATGGTTTTCCCTGCAGCTGTGGCTGCTGTGATCAGTTGAGGGGTGGCAGCATTGGCTGCAGACAGAAACGCCCTGGGGACCCCTATTCTGGGCCTGATGCCTCATCCCAGCTCCTCAGTGTTGGGTCTGGGGGTCCTGCCCCAGTTTGGGCTGTGGGGAGAGCCGTGGGATGGGGATGTGAGTTGTCAAGGAGCAGCTTTGCACACCCTGCTTCCTCTTGTTGGTTTTTGCCCCTTGCCTCAAGGCTGCCTGTGGTCAAACACCACTTTGGAGAAAGAGATTCCACTTGGAGATGTTCCTGTGGCCATCACTGTAGTATCTGAATTCTTCATTGATGTTGTTTTTGGATAAAGACTGTCAGATGAGAGGGTGTTCTAATGAAAACTGAGTGAGGAGTGGTCAAAAATTTCCAATTGTGTTTGACCTGCTATGCTCAGGCTTTCCAGTATAATTTGTACTTGTTCAGAGCTTTGCTGCCCTTGGGTCCAGATGTGCCTGGGGCTGCTTAGCTGCTTTGCTGAGATCCAGATATCTCAACCCCAGGCACCCTCAAAACTACAGACTCCAGAAATTCAGATTTGATCACCCTTATCACAGCATGTCAGCTCTGTGGCAGGGATGAGAACAGAGTTCAGTTACCTAGCATGGCATTTAACCAGAAGCACACCTCTGACCTCCTGCATTTAAGCTCTTATGAGAGACCTAATTTTCAGAATGATCTGAGTTTTTATTCCCTGAAAATTACATCCCTACTAATTCAAATGTGCCAGTACTAACTACTTGGATCACCTGAAGTAAATAACACTTTCAAAATGTATTTTCCATATTTTAACTAACCACAGATGTTGTTTTTGTGCATGTGGAAAAGTGTTTGAGGGAAGTGGAATGACTGTGTGTGTTTATGCTGTGTGAACTGAAATCAGGTGTGGAATAGGCTTGGGAGAGGCTGGCTGAGCTATCCTGGGGTGAAGGCACATGTGCCACAGCTGTGCCTGGTCAGTGCCCCACCTGCCTTTGTGCCAGTGGGAAGTCATTTTGGCACACCAGTACATGTAAATTTTAATCTTGGCTGTCAGGGGTCAAGTTTTGCTTAAATGTAAACACATGCTACACCCTTAGGGCCAGGAGGGCAGAGGGAAACGCTGGCCCTGTTTCCTTCCCCATCCTCTCAGCTCAAACCTGTACCACCTGTAGCAGGCACAAGGGCTGAAGTTTGCAGGTGATCCAGGATTACCACATGTGAGCAGCAGCCCAGAATAATTTCATTTTTTTTTCTTCTCCTGCTGAAACTCGTTAGGCTGAGGCAGCCCTGGGCTGGCCAGGGAGTGGGGTGGGGCAGCCCTGCTGTGCCTGGCTGGTGCATCGCGGAGCACAGCCTGAGGCTGTAACCTGAGCCGGGATCAGGGATGCACCAGCCCCATCTGTGAAGGGCTACAGCTGGAGTCAGCTCAGTGCTGCTCAGGGTGTGGCTGACACCTTGAGACACAAATATGTGCAATAATCAGGGAGGGGACTGGTGTCTTCCCCTTCCTGGGCCTGTGGCTTGGGGAGGGTTATCCTGGACTGTGGACACGCTGTGCAGGAGCTCTTGGTGAATGCTGCAAAACCCTCTGAGCCTCGGGCTCCAGCCTCATTTTAAAAACGAGCAGCACCTTGTTAAAAATGCCACCTGGACAATTCACCTCCTCACCTGAGGTGGTGTTAGAGCCATTGACCTCTGCTTTGGCCACTCCAGTGCAGGTGATGGAAGGGGGAGCTCATTCCCAGTACCCACCAGGGGCACAGGGCAATTTAAACCAGCCAAGATCCCCGATTCCATCAGCCCAGCCCTGAGCACCCTGGGGTGTGTTCACTGAAAGCTGCTGCGAGTCTCTGCAGGCACGCAGGGCTTGTGTGGGGTCCGGCTGCCACCTGCTGGGGACCCGTGGGGCCATCCCTGAGCAGGGCATGG
>QUSF01000030.1:7641385-7664163 GCA_003676055.1 Chloebia gouldiae | reverse complement strand
TGTGTGTGTGTGTGCAGGAGCTGAACAAGAAGCGGACGCAGAAGGAGATGGAGCACGCCATGCTGATCCGGCACGACGAGTCCACGCGGGAGCTGGAGTACCGGCAGCTGCACACGCTGCAGAAGCTGCGCATGGACCTCATCCGGCTGCAGCACCAGACTGAGCTCGAGAACCAGCTGGAGTACAACAAGCGGCGCGAGCGGGAGCTGCACAGGAAGCATTTCATGGAGCTCCGGCAGCAACCAAAGAACCTGAAGGTGCTGCAAGCTTTCATTCTCCTCCAGCCTCTGTCCTCCATGCAGCACCCGTGCTGTGGGACCACCGCTCTCCACAGGCTCCCTTGTGTCCCCTCCCTTTGCACAGAGCAGCTCTGGATAAGGGGAGTTGTGGGCTGGGATAGGCCAGAGCTCACAGGGGGGTTTTAAAGTGCTGTGCCAATTGAGGCTGTTGTAAAATAAGCAAAGTGTTACAGAAGTTGTTTCTGACAAAGCTGTGTTGTTCAGGCCCTTGCTGGTGTCAGCTTGGAATGATGAAGATGGGGGTTTGTGGTGCTTTCAGAGTCCAGAGAGAACACAGAGCACTCTGAGTGTGTGCTGAGCTCTGTGCACACCCCAGTGTGCTCTGAGCTGCTCTCTGTGGTAGAGGCATGTTCCTCCTCCCAGTGTCACAGAATCACAGAATATCCTGAGTGGGAAGGGCCCCACAGGGATCATCAAGTCCAAATCCCAGCCCTGCACAGACACCCCAGCAATCCCACCCTGTGCATCCCTGGGAGCATTTTCCAAATGCCCTTGGAGCTCTGGCAGCCTCGGGGCCATACCCATTCCCTGGGGAACCTGGGCAGTGCCCAGCACCCTCTGGGGGAAGAACCTTTTCCTGATACCCAGCCTCAACCTCCCTTCCACAGCTCCAGCTGTTCCCTGGGGTCATTGGTCACAGAGAGAAGGCAAACTGCTGTCACTCTGTCACACCCTTGCTAGTTCTTAGGTCTGCAGCCTCCGCCTAGTGGCAGGTTGAGGAGAGAAGGACATGGAAGGGGAAGGATGCTGTGAAAAAGCAGATATGTTTTGGGAGGCAGGTGATGGGCTGGGTGGTCTGCAGGAAGTGGGCAGTGCCCAAGGCTGAGTGGCTGCTGTTCCTGGCCAGGCTGCAGCAGGGCCTGAGTGCTGCTGCTGCTGCTTAGTCCCTGTGGGAAGCACGCACAGGGGAGCTGTGGTTCCCACCACCCCACCCATGTGGACATACCAAACCTCTCCATTCCCAAAGCCCTTCGTGCTCTTCACATCGTTCCTTCCTTGGCAGGCTATGGAAATGCAGATCAAAAAGCAGTTCCAGGACACATGCAAAGTGCAAACTAAGCAGTACAAAGCACTGAAGAATCACCAGCTGGAAGTAACTCCAAAGAGTGAGCACAAGACAATTCTGAAGAGCCTGAAGGACGAGCAGACACGGAAGCTCGCCATCCTGGCCGAGCAGTACGAGCAGAGCATCAACGAGATGATGGCCTCACAGGCGGTACGTGCAGGGGGCTCGGGGGCCTGGCAGCACCCTGGGGGGACTTCTCCAGCCACTGAATTATAAAAACTCTTTAAACAACACATCAGGTGGCACTTTCCCTCTTGGAGTAAGTGTCCTGTGGAACACACATCCTTCCCCTGCTCCCCTCACGTGCTGGGGTTCAGGATTGGATCTTCTGAGGCGCTGTCTCAGTGTGAGCAGAGCAGCTGCTGCTCATGAAGCCTTCCCTGCTTCCTCCCTCTGCCACCAACACCAGAGGCTGTGGGAAGAAGTGGAGTGGTGTGTGAGTTGTGTGGGAGCAGAGGAATTCCCAGCGGGGGTTTGAGCCTTGTTTTCCCCATGCTCTCACAGCTCCGGCTGGACGAGGCCCAGGAAGCAGAATGCCAAGCCCTGAGACTGCAACTCCAGCAGGAGATGGAGCTGCTCAACGCCTACCAGAGCAAAATAAAGATGCAGACAGAAGCACAGCACGAAAGGGAACTCCAGAAGCTGGAGCAACGGGTGTCGCTGCGCAGGGCACACCTGGAACAGAAGGTACATTCCAGAGGGGGTTTTGGGGACATGGGGCAGGCTGGAGCTGTGCTGGGGCTGCTGAGTGCTCCTTGCAGAGGGGTTTTGGGAACACAGGGAGGATGGAGCTGTGCTGGGGCTGCTGAGTGCTCCTTACAGAGGGGTTTTGGAGATACTGGGAGGATGGAGCTGTCCTGGGGCTGCTGACTGTGCTCCTTGCAGATCGAAGAGGAGCTCGCCGCCCTCCAGAAGGAACGCAGCGAGAGGATCAAGTTTCTATTGGAAAGGCAGGAGCGAGAGATTGAGACGTTTGACATGGAGAGCCTGCGGATGGGCTTTGGGAATTTGGTCACATTAGAATATCCCAAGGAGGACTATAGATGAGGTTAAATTTCTTTGCCATTTAAAAACAAAAAAAAACCAACAAAAACCACAGAAAGCAAACAAAGTAAGGATAAAACTTGCAAACCCAACATTCCCCATGTTGACGGGCGTGCTCTCTCTCTTTCTGTCTCTCTTACTGACATCGTGTCGGACCAGTGCCTGTATATTCTTATCCATCAGGGGCCCCTTTCCCCCGTCACGTCCCGGTGCAGGACAGCTCCTGGCAGTCTTTTCCATAGTATGTCACAGTATTGATGTCTCTGTGCAATGATTAAAAATGTTTCAGTGAAAACTTTGGAGACAATTTTAATGGAGAAAAAAAAAAAAAAACAAACATAAAAAAAAAAAGCCACCAAGTGGATGTATGTTGCTTCTGAGCAATCACTCATTTTACCACCAATCAATGAAAGTACAAGCAAAAAAATATTAATAATTAAAAGATATCTACGATCCCAGGGGGAGAGAGACTGAATCCGCAGCCTTACCTTAACTAGCTGCTGCATAATTTTATTTTATTTTTATTTTTTTGGTATTTATTCATCAGGAATAATTAAATAATAATAAAAAAATTTTATTAAAGATTGAAAAAAAATTTGATACATTTTACAGAAAAAAAAACTTAATCGTGCTGTACATATCAGTGGTGACATATTATTACTTTTTTGGGGGTGGGGAGGGGAGGGCAATGACGTGGTGATTTTTAGGAGAACCATGCCAGGGGCAGCAGGGACGAGCCCTGGCCCCTGGGCATATTCTTGATTGTATCATAAATCATTTTCTGCTGTCGCAGAGAATGTGAATACACTTAAATGAGCCCACAGGATCCCAGTAGCACAAATTGGGCTTTGTCAAATCGTGTATTTTGTGTATAGAAGGAATTTAAGGAGAGCTTTTACTTATTTTCATATTGTATTTTAACTGTTTCTCTGATCAAAAATTTTTTTACTTCTTTCCCCCCCTCCCTTCCTGCTCCAGCCACCCCCCACTCTCCAGTTCTGTTCTGGAGCTCAGCACTGTCTGTTAGATCATCCCAGCCCTTTTCAGTTTTCTTTTATTTGTTTTTTGGGGTTTTGTTTTTTTTTTGTTCCTCCCCCAAGTCCACCCCCAACCTCATGATCTTGGTCATAAATATTGCATTATTCACACTTTCAAACTGTGTATTTTCTTACAATAAAAAGAGAAAAAAAAAAGGCTTTACTTCTTTTGCATGCACTTTAAAAAAAAAACCAACAAAAAAAAGGACAAAAAAACCAACAAAACAACAAAAACATTTTTCAGGTTCCAGGGAAGAGCATGAGTAACTGTCAGAGCTTTTAATTATATTTGTAAATAAAAGTGTTCATCACAATGCCTGGCTGTGTCATTGTGGGAGGGGTGGCTCATGGCCCAGCACAGGTGCAAGGTGGGGATGGGGAGGGGACACATTCCACTGGTGTCCCATTCCAGGTGTCCCTGAGCCTGGGCAGGGCTTGGTTTCCTCACAGTGCAGGTTTTTGGGGTAATGGGTTTTTAATTTTTTAATGTTCTCCTCCCAGCCCGAACAGTCCCAGGATGGATCAGCCTTGTGAGCTCTGCTCCAGCCCTAACTCTGGTGGGCCTTGGTCTGGAGCAGCTGGGGCTGTTTTCCTGGAAAACAATGGATCCTCTTGAAATGTTTTAATTGCTGGGCTGATAAAACTGCCCTGGGGGCAGCACCATCCCCCTGAGTTCTGGAATCCCCAATTTTCTCAGGGGTGCTGCTGATTCCTGTTTGTCAGACCGTGTCACTGCAGAGCTTTGGTACAGCAGCTTGAAAAAAAGGGGGAAAGCTCCTGATTCCGTGAAGCTGAATTGCACTGGCTTCACCTTTTTTACTTTTATAGCCATCAGCCTCTGTCAAAGGCTCATTTCTAATCTAGGCACTCCGGAGACAGCCCCAGGCCACACTGCAAAGTTGCTGGAGCAGCAAGAAGCACCTGGGACCTGCAGTTGGGCTGGGAGTGGTGCCCAGACTGACTGCTGGGGTGTCCGATCTGCTGTGGTGATGTGGGGGCTCCTGTGGAGGGAAGGAGCCCCCACGGGTCTGGGAGTGAGGGGAGATCCCTTGGGAAAGAACTGAAGGTTGGGAATGTTTTTAAGACAGGAAGACATGATGGCTTTGAGCTGTGTCCCTCCAGCATCAGTGAGTGCCAGGAATGGGGAGCACTGGGCACAGGGTCCGGCCTCATCCCGGGAACACACCACCACCCACTGCTCCCTGAGCACTGCCCTCATCCCCCCCAAAGAAAGCAACCAAGCACACCAAGTACCTTGGGGAGTTTTTAATTGTACTGTGAGCACAGGGCAGGTCACCACAGAAGAGAACAGAGGACTGAACAGAACAAAGTGGTCTCAGCTTTGAGTGGCAGCAGACAACAGAAGCAGTGCTCTAGGCCAGCTCCTGCCTCCCCCTCAAGCTGCACCTTCACTACTGTAGTGGTGATGTGGAGGCACTGGCCAAATGTAGGAGAGGGAAAAGAAAAAAAAAAAAGGGCACAAGTTTCCCTTTGACTGCCCTCTTCTCTCCTGGAAAAGGGCGTCTCCACAGCCAGCACCCACCCCAAAGTGGTTGTGTACCCACACCCCTGCCACCTCAAGCCATCCCAAGACAGCAGAAACCCCCTGAATTGACACTAATTCAAAAAGGCTTTTAATTCCCTTAAGCAGGTCAGTTTGGAGCCAGGGACACCCATCAGCAGCTCTCTAGCTAGGACACCACGAGCATCAGCACAGGCCTGAACACAGGGACACGCAGCAGGGACGGTGACATTGCCAGTGGTCAGAACAGGGTTCAACTCGTTAACAGACCAGAACAAGAGCACCGTGCCCGGCCCCAGCCCCAGCCCAGCCCTACTTCCCCGAGAGCTGCTCGTAGAGCTTGGGCACGTAGTCGTCCCACTCGGCCTGGTAGCAGGTGCCCGCCACCGGCGCGCCCAGCCCGTACTTGCTGCGGAAGGCGGCCACCTTGAACTTGCCGCGCTTGTCCCCGGAGCGGTTGGACAGCACGGGCTCGCTGCAGGCCAGCTGCTGGGGCTGCTCGTACACCAGCCACACGTAGCGGTGCAGCCCTGCGGGGAGCCGCAGCGTCACTGCCGCGCTCCTGGAGCTTAGGGAGCTGCACCACGTAGGCTGGCTCCCTGCCAGGGGCAGCCCCCAGCAGTCCCACCTGGATCGTTCCCACAGGCAGTTCCCCCCACCCTGCTGCACTGGCTGTGATCCATGCAGCAGCACCTGGGAACTGCTGCAGCTACCGACCTGTTCCCTTGGGAGGCCCGGAGCCAACATAATCCGACATCACGGTCCCGCTGCCCACGTTGTTGCCTTTCATGTTGGTCACCAGGAAGTGATGCCACTCCCTGTAAGGAGAGGGCACAGAACAATCACACTGGCAGAGCTGCAGGTAAGAACACCCTCTGACATCCCGAGCTGCTGCTTTTCCACGAGGCTGTCAGCATGGGGTAAACAAAGCTGTCACTCCTGGTTTGCCAAACCCAAAGAACACCAGACCCAGAGCAGGCACCGCTTTCTTGGGATACACAGCATGCCAAAACAAGCTCCACATGGCTGCAGGAAACCCACAGCCTGATCTCTGAGTGGGGGATGGCAAGCACATTTCTCTCACTCTCAGGATTTTTCATAGAGGTGCACAGAGAGAAATGGAAAACAATTTCTATTTCTGCTCCTTGTTTTTCCTATGTGGAATGTGTTTAGAGAATTGTTTACCTGGAGTGAGTGCTTGATTGGATTCTGGTGAGGATTGTTTGAGCCTGATGGCCAATCCAATCCACCTGGGGCTGGACTCTCTTGAGAGGGTCATGAGTTAGTGAGATTAGAGATAGAGTAGGAGAAAGTAGCATGTAGTTTTTAGTATCCTCCTTTTATATAGTATATTAATGTCTTTTACCATAATTATAATAAAGAAATAATTCAGCCTTCTGAATTGAGTCAAACATCATCATTTCTTCCCACTGGGTCTGCCTGCATCTACAACAGTGGGAATTCCACACACTGCTGAGGCTGACTTGAGGAAGGTGAGCTGGTTGCAGATTTAAGATTCTGCTGCCAGCAAAGACCAAATTCCAACTCATTCACGTGCTAAATTAGAGCAGGCAGTAAATGCTGTGCTGCTCCACCTACAACAGACCTCTGAGCATCCCTGATAATAGCAGCTGCTCCTCCCCATGCTGTCCCTGGCTCAAGGAGAGGATGCAAGGACACGGTTTCTATGACAAGCCACAGCTCCACAGCTGCACCTTAGGCGGAGCACAGTCCCACCTCCTCCTTAAGCCTCTGCTCGGCCCAAGAGAGATGCTTTTTCCCCACGCAAGCCACGGAGCTGTCCATCCCCATCACCTGAACTTTGGGTCCTTCCGACTGGGCGCATCAGGGTCTGTGAGAACCAGCGTGTAAAGCTTCTGGGGATCGCAGCCGTCCCACTCGATGCTGGTGGGGCGATGCTGGACCTGCAGGGATGACGGCGTTAGCACCGGCCGCGCTGCCAGCGCCAGCCGCCTGCCCGGCACGCAGGGCCGGCGTGACCTGCGCTGGCAGCCACACCGAGGGGTGCAGGGCCATTCGTGCCAGCTCGCCCTGGCTGTGAGAGCCACGAGCCCTCCCTCCTGCGGCACGGCCGCCCGCGCAGCGCAGCCCCTCTCCCTGCGGGGAACCACAGCGCAGGAGGCCCCACCGCATCCCGCCATTTTACCGCGCCACCCCCGCGCGCAGGGCCGGGTCTGCTCACCTGAGTGGGCGTGAGCACCTTGCCCAGCTCGTCGATCTCCACGGAGCCGTACTTGACCCTCAGCGGGTGCGCCGGCTTCTGCTCCACCTCGGCAAGGCTCAGCGGCCCGTCCCACTTGGCCAGGTCCACCGGCATGGCGACGCTTGCGGCTGCGACGGCGGCGGCTCCGCGCTGCCCGTGCCCCTTGGTGGAGGCACCGCCCCGCTCCGCTCCCATTGGTGGAGACGCCGCTATGCTCCCCTCCCATTGGTGGAGACGCCGCTGTGCTCCCCTCCTATTGGTGGAGACGCACCGCCGGCCTCCCCTACGCCAGCTGTATGGCGCCCCCAGGCGGAGCCCAGGGGGCCGGCCGAGCTCCGGTTACCTGGGTCAGCGCTGTCGCACCTACCGCTAATTAGGTTAATTACTAATTAATATAGCAGGGCCCAGTGGGGCAACCCTGTGGGTCTCAGCGCTCTGTTGTACGCACGCCTTGGTGCTTCCAAGCTGCCATGTATAAGGTATCCTGGAGAAATCTAAAGATAGTTGCGTGGTTACAGTCTTCGCTGCGGGGTTACAGAGAGGAACAAGCGTTTATCTGTGCTCTTCCCGCTCTATGGGGTGTCTCTAAGTGGGTGGATTAGAGCAGCCCTCTGGATGTGAGGGTCGCTTATCGCTCAGGGGACACCACTCAGCACACAGCGCTCGGTTCCGTTCAAACCCTCCCGACCCGTGGCGGCTCCGGGCGGCAGCGCCGGCCCCGCTCCGCCGGGCGCCCCACGGCCGAGGGGGGCGCGAGGTGACCCCAAGATGGCGGGCGGCGCCGGGGGTGGGGGGTCCCAAGATGGCGGCCGCCGGTTCTGAGGCGGCGGGACCCTACAGACGGACAAACCCCATCGCGGGCCCCTCACGGGCCCTGGCGGGCGGGTCCCCCCGGCCGGGCACGCCCGCCCTCCCTCCCCAGGCCTGTCACCGGGGCGGCGGCCGGGCAGCACCGCCTCCGCGGGGCTCCGGCGGCGGCACACAGCCATGCAGCGCCTGGGCGGGATGCCGCCGGCGCGGCTCTTCTTCGCCCTTTGCCTCTGGAGGCTGGTGCCGCGCCGGGAGGCCGCAGGTAGCGCGGGCTGAGGGGCGTGGAGCAGGGAGCTGTGTCCCTTTTCCTGAGCCTGGTGTGCGCTGGATGTTTCTAGCCACCTCAGAGGTCCCTCAGCAGTGCCCTAACAAGCACCTCAGAGCGCTGACACAGATGAGCTATCCGGGACTTTGCTGCAGCAGGCGGCTTTGCCCGTCCCCTCCATCCCTGACGCCGTCCCTTCTCTCTTGCAGGAACAGATGAAGTGGTCTTTGGGCAGCTGGGAGGAAGCATCCTCCTCTTATGCCGCAACGTGTCCAAGGAAGCCACCGAGGTGGTCTGGTTCCAGGGGGATCCGCACTCCTTCCCACCTCTCTTCTCCTCGAGGGTCTCCTTCCCCCCGGACGTCCGCTTTTCCCTGGTGGACAACAGCTCCCTGAGCATCACGGAGCTGCGTGTGCAGGACGAGGGCAACTACACCTGCAGGGAAGTGCTGAACAAGACGGACCATGAGCACAGGGTGCGGCTCCTGGTGGCCAGTAAGTCCTCCCCACAGCTGAGCTTCCTCCCCTCCGCCTTCCACAGCCCCAAATTCATCTGACACCGGTGGAAAAATAATATTTAGAAAGTGCAAACGGCTTTATGGCGCAGAATCTCTCTCACATCCGCTCACAAGCACCAAAACGTGTGTCTAAGTGGCCTGTCACAGGTCTAGCATATGCAGGGGAAATGCCAGCTCTCAAGTGCTCACTGTGTCTCTTCACGAGTTTTTGGGCACATAGCTGTTCCAGGGGGACCTTTTGCCTCAGCGTCTGGTTGACTTGAGTCTCCATAAAGCTTGGGGTAGGGGCTGCTGCTCGCTGTCTGCTTTCCCTTGTTTGGGGTAGATGTGCTGGGCCATCCTTCTAGTGAGAGAACTCTTCCCTGCTGAGAAGTCATACATTGATGGAAGCACAAAATTCCTCAGGTTTATGTGGGAGCAGTGTCCTGAGAGTGTACCTGTTAGCAGCAAAGGCTAGTTCTTCCAGCCCCTTTGTGTGTTCTGGTGTTCTTTCTCTTTTCCATCTCTATTTCATCCATTCATTCCCTTAGAAATGTTCAGAGCACAGGTGGAAGTTCAGGCTGGAAAATGCTACAGGAATTAATCCTTCCTATTTCTGCCAGGGAACCATTATTTTGCCCTGATACCATGTATTCCATGGGAACAGCCCCCTCCAGTTATGTTGCCACTCTTAGTCCCTTTAGGATTGAGAAGGGGGAAAATCCTCTGCATTTTGACCCTCTGTACTCCCTTGGCCCTTGCCTGCCTTGCTGTTCTTTCCATGTGTGAGACCTGTTTGCCTTCAGGGTGTTCCTTCCTTCTACCTGTGTGTAAACACTGCACCTGTTCTGTACAGATTAACCTCTTGAAAGTTTACAGGAGTAAAAGTTCTCTTCCTGCAGCAAGGAACGTGCAGGTGGAGGTGTGGAAGGATTGAACCCCAGACTGCTTCAGGGAATAGATCTGTAGGCACTGGGCTGAGGAGTGGGGAGCCCCAAATGTGGAGCACTGGGGCAGAACACTCAGGAGCAAAGCGTATTTACAGGGTGCCAAGTGTTGGTGCTGCACTCTGGACTTCATTCGTTAATCTGAAATTAATTGTGTCAATTCATTTCCAAGTACAACAAAGGTGATGTGGGCATAGCCTTTGAAAGGTGAGAAGGAGATTTCTGGAGATGCTTCAGCTCAGCAGGAGGAGCATCAGCAAAAGGTAGAAGTTCAACCTCTGACCTGTAGCAGGGCTGAGTTTTTTCACAATCCCTGTTGGTGGAGTCTTATCCTGGCCTGGAGCTTATTTTGGACACAGACTTGGCACTGCTGTGGAAGAGCCCCCCAGGATATGCAGAGCTTTTGTGTAGGGATAACCAGCTGACAGTCTTCACTCTATTCCATGGGTGGTACCAAAAAGTTCTCTTTTTGTTTAAAACTGCACTTTGAAAGCCTCACGAGCAGTAAACATTGTAGTGACAGGACAAAGGTGCAGCCCTGCCTTGGGCTGTGGTTCTGTGTTTGTTTTGGATGGGAAGGAGACGTGCAGTTCCACACCTCCAGGGATTCCTTGGCACATCTGTGTGTGGGTTGATGCAAGAACTGTTGGCTCTTCTGTGGGTCAACCACAACAGGTCCTTTTTGCTGGTGTTTTGGGACGGTGGAGATTTTTAAGCTTTTGGTTTGTTAACTTTGTGGGAGCAGATTTCTTTAGACAGAGCTGTGTTGGGAAAGCCTAGGAGTTCAGGATGTAAAACCGATGGCTTCAGGAGACTGTTCCTGAGGTCAGCACACAAAGTGCAACTCTGGCTGGACATCTTGGAGGGGCTCTGTCCACCTGGACATCCTGGAGGGGCTGTGTCCCACTGATGTGGGGCTGTTTCTGCTGGTTCAGGCTGACAGGATGCTCTATTAACCACAGCCAGGGTTTGGGATCAGTTAGATCCTCCCCAGACGTGGGACACAAGGAGTGTTGCAGAGAACTTTCTTGCCAGAGATGGGTGGTTTCAAAGATCACCTGAGGCGTGTGTACAGTTCCTACAGAGACAAGCCCCGGGAAGGTGTGTTCTTGCAGCTCACACGAGGGTTTGCCATGATGTTTTTTTTTATTAATTCAAGTCATTTTAAAGTCCTGTGAAGAAATACTCCCCAAAATAAGCCTCAACATCCCTCTGGCACCTCTGGTGTGAGGCTTGTTTTGGTTTGATCTCTTGGTGGGGTCTTGTTCAGCACTGCATTAGGCACACACAGGGGCATGGCCTGTTAATTCTGCATGGATCAGAGTCCAGAATCCCTCTGGCTGTTAAATCAGCACGTGTGTGGATCAGGTTTGGAAGGAGCAGCTGGGAGAGAGCCAGGACTGTGCCTTGCTCTCAAGTGATGACTCAGTGTCCCTCTCTGGTAGCTGTGCCAGGAGGACCAGGGCAGTGGGATTTCATTCTCCTGCTGTGTTTATCTCATTTCCATTGGATAGATCATTTTTTCCCTCCCTCAAGGCTTGGCTGTGGGGACTGTGACAACTCCTTTTGGTCCCTGCTGGCTGTCACTTACAGCTGTGCACACCTGGGGCTGTGGGATGCAGATCAGGGAGCAAGACTTGCAGGGAAACAAGAAAGATTTTTCAAGGGCAACAATGACAAATGAATTCCAGCCCTGCAAGTGTTTCTCACCACGTGCTGTCCTTGCTGATAGATCCACCACAGGCAACCCCAAAGTGCTGGGCTGAGAGCTCTTCGTCGGGGCTGATGCTGCAGCTGTTCTGCAGCTGGCCCGGGGGGTACCCCCACCCCACCCTGCACTGGAGAGAAGAGGGGCAGGATTTGGAGAACTCCAGCTGGGTCATCAGCTCCACCAGCTCCTCAGACACCCACGTGGAGACACTGAACAGTTCCCACCTCTCCCACCGAAAAGTCTTCAAGTGTGTGGGCAGCCACGTGGTGAAGCAGGAGCAGCCTGCCTGCACTGTGGAGATAAGTGAGTGGATTTGCTGCCTCATTAACTGCTAATGAAGCTGGTGAACAGGGGGGAGGTGGGCACCCTGGTCATTCCCTGCTCTCCAGAGCACTGAGGAGGTCAAGGGAGGCAGGAGGAGGCATGGCAGGGCACCTGAGGCACAGATGGCCTGCAGGTGACATCCATCACGGAAGAGTTGTAGGTGAGCTGTGTTTTGGGCTCATCTTCAGGGGCCAACAAATTCACCCTGGCGGTGTTTTCACCTGTGGAAAGCTCCCACACACCTGTGTGAAAGTGAGAGGTGGTTTGGGGGCTGTGGGCAGCTTGAGATGAGGTTTGGTAAGGGTGGGTTTA
Source organism: Chloebia gouldiae (assembly GCA_003676055.1). NCBI lineage: Eukaryota > Metazoa > Chordata > Aves > Passeriformes > Passeridae > Chloebia > Chloebia gouldiae. Next base: position 7,652,106 of record QUSF01000030.1, on the reverse strand, counting down.
AGGGTTGTGTGTGCCCTTCAGGCATCTCAGGGATCTGAGTGGCTGATGGAAATCTGGGCTGTATTTATCCTCCAAGGGTTGTCAAGGCTTCACAAGAACTCTGCTGATCCCAAGGAAAGTAATGCCTGGGGATGTGAAGACAGGTGTTAGAAGGGACTGAGCACCATGAAAGATGCTCAGGTCACTCCTTGGGAGGCTCCTGAGTGAGCCAAATGCCAAACCCATAGCACTCCCAGACTCCCTCCTTCCTCCCTTCTGTTAATGATTATTAATCAGCCAGAAGCTTGATGGCTCGTTATGTTAATTGCCTCCATTCCCTCCTTGACTCTTGTTTTTGTTTTCTTTTTCCCCGGGGCTGTTCAGAACTCCCTTCCCTGGAATCCGAGCCCCCACAGACCTGCTTTGTGGGTGACAACGTGACCCTGACCTGCCGGGTGACCGAGAGCACCCCGGCAGCTCGGCTCAGCTGGCTCCGGGACATCACCCAGCCCGAGGTGGAGATCCAGCCTGGGGGGAGGTTCCTCATCGCCCAGGAGGGCAACGTGTCCCGGCTCACCATCCAGAACTGCTCCCAGGGCACTGACGGTGGCTGCTACGTCTGCAAGGCCCAGAACCCCGTGGGGCTCAGGGAGCTCTTTGTCTGCCTCACGGTGAAGCGTGAGTGGGGCTGTGGCAGGAGGGCCTGGGGACGCTGCACACCTGCTCTTTGGTTTGCAAAATTTGGTTTTCTCTGAGAATTCCTCATCCATCTATGTCCCCTCTCCACAGAGCCGGTGAACATCGTTGGGGTCGTGGGTGCTGTGGTGGTCCTGTCCCTCCTGACTGTTCTCACCGTCACCGGGGTTGTGTTGTACTACAATCCCCTCCTGTGCCTCAGAGGTAGGGATTGGTTCCTCCTTCCTGGGCTCTATCCCTAACCCACTTGTCCCTCCCCGTGTGCTGGAGTCAGTCAGGGTTGCCTGTTGCCATGTCTGGGCAGGTCACCTCCACGTCCATTCCTCTGCACAGGGCTGCCAGTGACCATCTGGGGGAGGCACAGACATGGAGGCAGGATTGGCAGGGGTTGTCCAGTCCAGTAAAACCAGTGGCACTCCCAGAGGGGCAGTTTCTAATGTTGTCTCTCTTTTCTCTCCCATTGAGGTGCTGCGTTCAGGTGAGTTGACATTCCTCAGCCCAGTCCCTCATGGCATCACTACTCAGCCTTCCTGTAGGGCAGGGAACAGGCTCTCCTCAGCCTTTCATCCAGCTTGCTCTGCTGTTCCCAGGAATGCAGACTCAGGGGATGTCTTAGTGCTGGTGGACTCTGAAGATGACGAGGAGGGGAAGGGGTTCGAGGAGACCCTGAGCAGCTGCACCGAGCACGAGGCCATGGCGCTGGTCGCTGGGAGCATGGCCCAGGCTGCTCACCTGGACCACCTCACAGAAGGTGAGGAGCCTCCTGCTCCTTGCTGAGCTCTGGGTCTTCCCAGAGCAGCTGCCAGGGAGGGAGGAATTCTTGATGGCTGTTGTAGCTGAGATGCTGCTCCTCTGTGCCCTGTGTAGGTGACAATGACAAGCTCCATGGTGGGGTCTCTGCAGAAGAAGTGAGAGAAGAGAGAGACATGAGGCTCACAGCTTCTGTCCCTCCTTGAGGAAGCACACAGAGCTCCAGCTGGAATCCAGCATCAAGCAGGCCATTGCTGTGTGTGGCTGAGCAGAGGCTGTCAAGTGTCCTGGCCCAGGACACTTCAAGCAGAGCCTTCCCACCTCTCTCTCCACCTGCTTCCACAGTTTCACTCCGTCCTTCTCCAGCCATGTTTCTCCATTTCTTCTCTTCCATTTTCCTCCTTATCTTGGGTGTCCCTAAAACACAGGCAGAGCATGGGACCACCCCTTCACTTCAATGCCTGTGAGGGACTTGAATTCCTGTGTGGGATTCTGACTCAGTCCCCATGAGCAGCTCTGGGATGGACAAAGTCACCATGGGGCCACGGTGGTCCCGTGACAAGGAAAGAAATGAGGGCTGTGTGGGCAGGATATGGCTGACACTGACTTTGGGGAGGCTGAATTGTTTGTATTATAAATATTTTCCCCTATTCCTTCTGCAGTGTTTCTCTGTGTCCAAGTCAGGAGTTAATCTGTTCCTTGTCAAGTGTGGGTGTAGGGTAAGGGGGCCATGAGCACACATATGGGGGGACAGAGGGGCCTGACAGCATGCAGGGGATCACAAGGGATCTGATGGCCCATGCAGTGGAAGGGAAGTGCTCCTGGGACATGCAGAGAGAGGCAAGGTCTGTGCTGTGGGTGAAGTCAGGGGGTCTGAGCCATCCCTGGGGTGTCAGAACAGTGGGACCTGGAGCAGGATGAGGGGGACAGGGAGGGGTGGGGATGGTGGTTGGGATCTGGCTGTGCACAGTGGTCTCTGAAGGGCCAGAGGGTTCTCAGGGGCTGGAGCAGGGTCTGAGGGGTGGAGGGAATGGAGTGTGGGTGGAAGGATGGGATGGTTTGAGGGCTGAGAGTGGGAGCCTCCCTGCAAGCAGCCCTGGTGCATTCCCTGTGCCCGGCACCGCGCCCTCACAGCGGCGCTCGGAGCCAAGCCAGGAAAATCCCAGGGAGCTGCGGGAGCCTCTGGCTGCCCCTGGCAACTCTGTTGTGCTGCCAGCACCTCGGCTGTCCCCGTCCCAGCTCCCCCGCAGGCTCCTGGGCGAGGAGGAGGCACCAGCCGAGATGGACTCGGAGCTGGGGGAGCAGTTGCGAGAGGCTTTCCGGGACAAGCTGCGGCTGCTGTGAGTGACATCCCTCTGCCCTCCCCGTGACAGGCGACCAAAGGGTTGGCAACCACGCCAGCATGTCCTGCGTGCCCCGTGATCTCGGTTTGTGTTCCCATCTCTGGGTGCTGCTACCAGGATGGGTGCCACTGGGAGGGTGCAGTGTCCCCAGCTGAGGCTCCCAGGGAGGAGAGGACACTGCAGCCATGGGCAGGGGCAGGCAGGGGGATTCCCCAGGTTCTAACAAAAAGCTGAAATTGTGGTGTGACTTGTCCTTCCCTGGGGAGCAGCACTGGTGCTGGGGGGCTCCAAGGAGGGGAGGCTGAAGTGGGAGGGGTGGGCGAGAACATGAATGCAGGCAGGGCTAAGCCTGTGTGGCTCCTGACAACGCCTGCACGCACGGGGGAGCGGGCCAAGCTCCCCGCGGACAGCGGTGGCCCGTGGGACGGTGGTAGATGCCCTGCCCAGACTTTCCCTCCGCAGCCCGGCCGAGCTGCACGCAGCCCGTGGCAGGACGGCGGCAGCGTGGGACCTCGCCACGCTGCCGCCATCCACTCGTGTGCTCCTGAAGAGGCGGGAGGTGGCGGAGGTGGAGCGGGAGCTGCAGACCCAGCGGCAGGTGAGGGCGGCCCCAGCCCCCCGGGCGCTGCAGGCGTGCCGTGGGGACGAGGGGGCTGGCAGGGTGTCCCCAGCTCCCCACGGGCTGGGGGCCGCGCTGTGCACAAGCGGCGGGCGATGCTCTCGACACCCTGCAATCCCACAGGAGTTCCAGCAGCGGATGCAGCGCCTGGCGCAGCGCCGGCAGCAGCTGGCCCGGAGGCAGGAGCAGCACCGCGGCGCCGTGCTCAGATTTGACTCCTTCCTCAAGGTGCCGGGCCGGGGGCCGGGCGGGCCGGAGGGTGCCCGCTGACCCGGTGCCCGCTGACCGGTGCCCGCTGACCGGTGCCCGCTGACCCGGTGCCCGCTGACCGGTGCCCGCTGACCCGTGCCCGCGGCGCAGGCGGTGGCGGCGCGGCGGGAGCGGGCGCTGCGCCGGGCGGGCGAGGAGCGGGCGCGGGCGGCGGCGGAGCGAGCTGAGGCCGCCCGGCTGCAGCGGGAGCTGGAGCGGCTGCTGCGGCACAGGGAGCGCCTGGCCCGGCGCCTGCGGAGCCTCCGGCCCTTCGGGGACTACCTGCGGGACGCGCTGCCCACGATGGGGCAGGTGAGCGTGGGCTCCTGCGGTGCCACCCTGCGTGTCCCCAGGCCCCTTGGAGGGGTCATCCCTGCAGCGCTGCGGCCTCAGCTGCTTCCCACCGCCCAGTTCCAGGACGTGCCGGCCATGCTGGTGCACTTTGGGGTGCTGGCGGGGATGCGGGCAGCCCTGGCACGGGAGGCAGAAGCTGGGCAAGAGCAGCTGGCCCAGGGCAGGGCACAGCTCCAGCAGTACCATCAGGAGAGCAGCACCCAGCTCCTGGGCACCAGGAACGAGCTGGCCCGGCTCCACGCACGCCTGGAGGCTGCCCGCCAAGATGTGCTCCAGTGGGTAAGGGGGATGTGGGCTGCCCAAGGACCCCCAGGGAGAGGGGCAGCAGTATAGAACCCAGGTGTGCTGCACAAGGGAGATGCCCAATGCGGTCGGTGGAGGTGCCAAGTTGGGCTGCAGCCTTCTGGGCTGAGCTGTGGATACCCGCATGCCCAAAAAGCAGCAGCTCTGTCTGGGAGGGATACACAGCCAGGACTCCTGGGTCCCCCTGGCCTGGTCTGGGGGGCACAGAAGGACACAGAGCAGCGGCCAGGGGCTCACTCTGTCCTCCAGGAGTCCTGCTGGGAACACATCCAGAGTACAGCCATCCAGAAGACGCTGCTGCTGGGGCAGATCAAGCTGGCTGTGCTGAATCTCTTCCAGCAAACCACTGCACAGCTCAGGATCCCCATGGACAGAGCCCAGGAGGACACGAAGGCCCAGTTGGACATGGTCAGCACAACCCTTTCCCGGGGCACTGGGGCTGGGGACACACAGGGGCATTTACATCCCTGGATGGCTGTGGCATCAGTCTCCCATCTCCACAGCTGCTGCTCTGCATGCGGGCCCTGGCTGACGTCTGTGCCACTGGCCCACACCCACAGCACTACAGGAGTGCCAGGCTGCTTCAGGGCCAGGAATAGCCCCTGGGGACACCTGCCTGCTCCTGGGGCTGGGGAGAGGCTGCCAGGGCCAGCATGGAGCCACAGGACCCATGGGGATCGAGGTAATTCCCTGCAAGTCTGGAAACCCCATGTCAAGAGGCAACATGGATGGCAGTGGCACAGTCACACTGGGGTGGCACCACACCCAGGCAGGATCAGAGCACTTCCGAGGTCCCTCCTGCACAGAGCACCCCAGGCAGGAGGAGGAGGAGGAGGGAGCTGCTGTTGGCATCTCTGAAGGTGCTTCACATTAAAATACATCAAAATACATCCAGCTGTGCAGCCACAGCACCCTTCTTGTTCTTGTGTCTCTAGGGAAGGAATTACCCCAAGCACAATGCTTGGAGCAAGGACAGAGAGAAGCTGGGATGCAAAACCAACCAATATTTACTGTCCCCTTCCCCAGCTCCCAGGCCCAGCTGTGTCCCCTACATCCTCTTCCTCAGCTTGCCCTTCTTGGCAGCGCCCGCCCGGCGCCCGAAGGCCATTTGCCGCAGCTCCTGCACGCGCTGCCGGTTGCGGGCCTTGAGGCGCTTCAGGCCCCCGCTCTGCAGGAAGCGCTGCTTGGCCGCCTTCTTGCGCTGCTTCAGGATCTGCTGCTTGTTCTTCAGCTCCGAGCGCACCCTGCCCTGCGCCGGGGGCTGCGCGGCGCCTGCGGGGACACGGCTGCGCTCAGAGCCGGGCTGAGGGGAACAACGCGGGGCTCTGCTGCTTGCTTCAGGTACTCACCGTGCCCACGCCTCTGCTTCCCCCTGAACTGCTCCCTGCTGCGTGGCCCTTCCTCGTCCTCATCCCGCTCGTCAACCTTGTACTTCTGCTTCCACTTCTCATAGCTGGGACGGGTGTGTTAAGGGAACACGTAGTGACTCTTCCCTTGACCCTGTGCTGTGGTTGTCAGACTGTGCTCCCTCCCCTGGCTGTTGCCCTGGCAGGGGATGGAGCCCTGACACGTGGGTCCAGCCCTGCTCCCGCAGCGCCCAGCCAGGCAGGCAGCAGTGCCCATGGAAGGATACAGGTTGTTCTTGTAGGAGCTGCTGATGTAGCGCCCGCTCTCCGTCCGCACCTTCTTCTTGTCCTCCTGGCCCGTCTGCCCCACAAACCGCTTCTTCTTGCGGTCCCTGCCAGAGGCAGAAGGGTGGTGGGACCGAGCAGTGCCACCCCCAGCCCTGAGTCTCCCTCCAGCTCATGGGCAAACCCCACTCACCACTTGAGCAGCTGCTTGTTCTTGTTGAGGTTGTGGTTCTCGTCGCCCATGAGATCCAGCACGGCCCCGGCCGCCTGCTGCTCAAAGGCGCTGCCCTCGCCACCCACGCTCAGCCTGCAAAGGGGGGTGATGAGAGCAGCCCCCACACAGGCTGGGAGGGGACAGCAGCAGGAGCCCCCCCAGACTTACCCCCGCTCACTCTCAAAGTCCTTGGGCCGGTATGGGATGTAGAAGTCCTCAGCCTGCTGTGCCGGCTGCTGCGGCTTTTTCCTGGGACCACTTTCCCCTCCTCGGCCCCGTTTTCGCTTCTGGCCCCCCACGTTGGAGAACACGTCCTGGATGGGGACAGTGGAGGGTCTTGGGAGCCACGTCCCCCCAACATCTCCACAAGTCTCTGCACCAACCCCCAGGCCCCAGCACAATCTGGGGGCCCTGGTGCTGCCAGCACTGGGCTAAAGCAGCTCTGCAGCAGTTCCAGCATCCATGACCCAATTACCTGGAGGTCTTCCTGCTCTCCTTTCCCATCCTGGGGCTCGGGAGTGGCCGGGCACAGCCCCTGCCCTTTAAGTGCTGCTGCCCGCTTCTCCTGCTGCCCACGCTGGAACTTCTCGATCAGGGCACGGTCGTGGCGCCGCTTCGATCGCATCACGGTGCTGGCCGGTGTCCGGGATGTGGCGTTGATCTCAAAGATGGTCTGTCCCCAGGGCAGGACGTGATTCCCAGTGAATCATGTGGGTCTCCCCTTCCCTTCCCTGCCCTCTGTCTCAACTCACCGCCTTGGACTTGTAGGTTTTAATGCTATCCACAAACTTCAGCCTCTGCAGCTCGGTGTCTTCGAAGCGAGCTCCTGGGAAGGCAGGCAGGAGAGGGGCACAGATCAGTTTCCTGGGGAGGGCAATGGGGTCTCCTCCCTCGGCACCCCCTCAGCACTCACTGAAGAGGGGGTGCATGCCCAGCTGGGACACATCCAGGTCCTTGGCCCTCTTGATGGACTCTGGCGAGGGGCCGGGCCGGGAGCGCAGGTACTGCTTGTGGGCGTTGTCTGCGACACGGCGGAGGCTGCGCAGCTCCAGCGAGCCCTGGTGGTCCGTCAGCAGCAGGCACTCCTCATCATCCACCAGGCTCTGTGGGACACGGCCCAGGACCCCGCCAGCATCTGCAGCCCAGGGCACACCGTGTTACCTCCCAACACCCACCCTGGGTGTCTCAGAGCAGAGCTGACCGCTCCAGGGAGCTCAGCACTGTTCAATCAGCATCCCCCACACACAGGGTGTATCGCAGCCTCCAACACCCCATTCTCCCATCTGTGTGAGGGCACACCACAAGACCACAAACTCCAGCAGTGGCCCAGGATAACACCCCGGTGGCCACACACTGACCTGCAGGCATCTCCTGCGCTCCGGCGAGGACGAGCGGGCGGCCCAGGAAGAGGTGGAGGTCGAACACGTAGGGCATCTCATCGGGAGCCACCAGCGAGTAGGCAGTGCCACTCCGGCCAGCTCGGGCCACGCGACCTGGCACGGGCAAGAGGAGAATGGGAAACCATACCCAGCCAGCCCAGCCTGGCCCCACCCAAGCAAGGCATCCCTGGTGTCCCTGGCAGTCTACACACCTGACATTTACTGTGAGGGCGTGGCTGGCAAGGGGCTGTGGGTGGCTGGGGAAGGGGCAAGGGGAAACTCTACAGGGAAGATACCAGTCCTGCCCCCAAGAGCTTTCACAGTCCAGCTGGGACATCACTGACGCTGCTTGTCCCCAGTCCGTCCCTCAATATCTCAGCACAGCTGGGCACTGGCACCCACCGACACGATGCAGGAACAGCTTGCCCTTGGCAGGGAAGCTGAAGTTGATGACATTGTCCAGCATGGGGATGTCCAGCCCCCGGGCAGCCACGTCGGTGACCAGCAGCACTGGGCACTTGCCCTGGGAGAACTTGGCAATGTTGATCTTGCGGGCGGTCTGGTCCAGAGAGCTGTAGATGTGGGTGCAGCGGATGCCCTGCGCCGTCAGCAGCTGGGAAGGAGGGAACAGAAATTGGATGGATGTGCCCTAAGCAGAGAGACAGGGCCAGAGACTCCACAGTGTCCAAGTGGACCTCCAAATCCCACTGTGCTTCATCCTCTCTCTGAGGGGCGAATGGATGCAGCACCTCCATGATCACGTATTCTGGGGTTTCTCCTTTAACCCAGTGAAACAGAGGGAGAGATTCCAGCAGGGACCTGCCCCAGCTGCAGACCCCAAATGGGCACCCCCAAATGCCACGTACCTCCCTCAGATACTCCGTGTGGTGCTTGGTGGCCACGAAGACGACTGTCTGGTCCTGGGGCTTCACCACGCTGCGGAGCAGGTGGAGCAGCACGGCCGGTTTGTCGTCCCCGCGCACGTGGAAGAACACCAGCTGCAGCATGAGGGCATTGCTCAGCCCTGTGCCACCACTGCCACCCTTGTCCCCTCCTCAGGGCCACGTGGCTTGCAGGGGGTAGGGGACACAAAGCCCATCTTGAACTCCCCCCACCCATCTCACCTTGAGCTGCTCACTCAGCTTGGACTCCACATCCAGGCGGATCAGCATCGGCTCAGTGAGGCCTGTGGTGACACACAGGACATGGGTCACTCACGGGATGTCCTGCTGGGGACACCCACTTGGCACAGCATTAATCCAGGATGATTTTCCCAGTGCTGGGCTCGGCCTGGCTGCAGGACTGTGCCGTGTCCCTGTCCCCAGTGCCACCTGCCCACAGCTCCTCACCAGCCCGGGCAAACTCGACGAGCAGCTTGGGCAGCGTGGCGGAGAACAGCACGGTCTGGTGGCAGTCTGGGAGCCGGGCGATGATCTCCTGGAGCTGCTCAGCAAAGCCCATCTCAAAGAGCCTGCAGGGGAGGGGATATGGGACATGGCAGGTCCCTCCCTGCCACTCCCTGGGCCTCTCTCCCGTGTGGGGACATTGCCAGCCCTGGGGACACCCCTGTGCCCTGCTGACCTGTCGGCCTCGTCGAACACCACGTACTCCACGGTGTGCAGCTTCAGCTTCATCTCCACTGCCACGTGCACCAGGCGCCCAGGGGTGGCTATGATTCTGCGGGGACAGAGGCGATGACAGGACCAGGCCGAGGGGAAGGCAGTGTCCCCACACCATCCTGGCAACAGGTCCCAAATCCAACCCAAAGATGACACAATAGAGACCCTGTTATCCCACAGGACGTTGCTCCAAGAGAACACCAGGAATGCCCATCAGGCACACCAGTTCTGAACACCAGTGACGACCCCGGATGGCTGGTGACCATTTCCCCACTGGGTCCCCTCCTTGTGCCCCACTCACATGTCAGGGTTCTCATGCAGGGCAGCAAACTGGTCCTCCATCCTGTGAGAGAGGGAAGAGGCTGGGGTGGCACCGGGCAGCTCAGCCCCTCACCAGGTTTTGGGGAAGCTCAGGGAAGCAGGGATTGGAGGGGACATGGAGACAGCTTACTTGTCTCCTCCCAGGATCAGGGCTGTCTTCAAGCCAGTGAACTTGCCCAGCTGCAGGAATAAACTCATTGGTGGGATGCAGAACCAAGCCCATTGCCCCCGTTGTTCCCACTTGCCCCCAAGTCCCCTGTACCTCCTTGGTGAACTTGAGGGTCTGCAGGGCCAGCTCCCGGGTGGGCGAGAGGATGAGGGCGCGTGCCCCGGCCTGGCTGGGCGCCTTCAGCCGCTCGAACATGGGGATGAGGAAACAGGCCGTCTTCCCGCTGCCCGTCCGGGCCATCGCCACCACATCCCGGCCACGCAGGATGGCGGGGATGGTCTGTGGGACACCACCGGCACCGTCACTACCGCTGTCCCACTGCCACCCCCTGGGACAGGGACCCACTGCTCCCCAGGCTCACCTTCCTCTGGATGGGTGTGGGCACCTTGTAGCCCTTCTTCATGATGCCCTTGAAGACAGGGTAGCTGAGGCCTAGGGGAACAGGGACAAGTGAGGGGACATGAGCAGGAGGTGACAGTCCCTGTCCCAGGGACAGTCATCCCCTGCCTCACACGTACCCATGGACTGGAAGCCCCCGGATTTCTTCTTCTTCTGGTTCTGGGCCCGCACCATGGCCTGAGTGTCCAGCTCAGCATCAGCGCCATCGTCCTCCTCGGCGGTGGTAGGGAAGGCGGGCAGTGGGGTCACAGGCACCTGGGGACAGTGGGGGACATGGCTGCGATGATGGGGCAGGGTCACTGCAGCTCTGCACTGCTGGCATGGCAGGCAGGGGCACCAGTGCCGGTGACTGTGGGTACTGGGGACATTGGCAGTGTGGTACTGTGACACTGGCATTGGCACTGGGACACGGGTACTGGGGACACTGGTAGTACCAGGGTACTAGGGACGTGTGTACCAGGAATACTGGGGACATTGGCACTAAGGACACCGGTACTGTGGGCAGCGGCACAGGGAGACTGGGGCCAGTACCGGGCGCAGCGGCAGGGGGGCACAGGGACACGGGGGCGCAGGGACACAGGGCACAGGGACACGGGCGTGCAGGGACACGGGGGTGCGGGGACACGGGGGCACCAGGGACACGGGGTAGAGGGACACGGGGTAGAGGGACACGGGGTAGAGGGACACGGGGCACAG
>QUSF01000030.1:7587439-7619996 GCA_003676055.1 Chloebia gouldiae | reverse complement strand
CGGCCCGGGGAGCGGCGGCTGTCCGGCCCGGGGAGCGGCGGCTGTCCCGCCCGGGGTCCCGGCCCTGCTCCCCTCGGCCCCCGGGCCGCTCCCGCCCGCGTGCCGCCGTTGCCCGGTGACCGCTCCTCTCCTTCCTGACCCTGGGGCGGGGCTTCGGCCCAGCCAATGGCAGCCCGCGCGTCTTTCCCCCCCCCCCCCAAGACCCACCCCCGTCACATCGGGCCAATCAGCACCCCTATCTGCCTTGAGGGACAGCGCTTCTATCCAATGGCGAGGCGAGGTGCGTGAGGCGGAGAGGGGAGGCGGGATTAACGCGGAGTCTCTGGCAGGGTGTGGGAGCCGGCTCGGTGCGCGGATTGGCGGGAGAGCCGATGCCCCGCCTCTTAGGGTGGGGCCCGCGCTGTAGCAGCCAATGGGAGGCGAGGGGCGGGGCGGAGGAGCCGCGTCGCTGCGGGCGCCGGTTCGGAGGGGCCGGGCCGGGCCAGGGGCGCGGGGGTCCCGGGCCGGGCGGTCCCGGGGGGTTCGGAGGGCCCGGAGAGTCCCGGGGCCGCGGGCGCGGCGGGCTGGTGAGGAGCAGGCTCAGCCAGGGCTGGGAGGAGGGCGCGGGGAGGACGCCGGGCCGGGCCTCCCCATCGCGGTGACAGCGCCGCGCCGGTGTCCCTCTGGCCGGACGCGGACAGCGGCTGTGAGTTGTCCCCGTGGCGCTGTCCTGGGCCTGCTTCATTTTCCTTTCCCATCCCCTTTTAGAGAAATCCGTGACCTTGTGGCATCGCGCAGCTCACAAAAGCCCTCCGGGAAGTTCCGGCGCTCCCGGGCGCGGAGGGAGCCGCGTGTGGCCGGGGCACCGCGCCATGCCGCTGCCGCGGGCTCGGGGGCCGGCCGGGGATCGCTGTCCGGCCGTGTGAGCCAGCCCCGGTTCGGGAAGGAGGGCGCGGTGTCCGGAGATGGGTGCGCGCAGCGCCGCGTCCCTGCGCCCCGCCGAGCGCCCCGGGTAGCGCTGCCCGGGACCGCTGCCGGCACCGCGCTGCCCCAGCCCGGCTGCCGAGAGTCCGGCAGCAGCAGCCGCGGGAGGGACGGCATGGCGGTCAGCATGGACGATGATGTTCCGCTGATCCTCACCCTGGACGACAGCGGGAGCAGCGCCTCAGCCCCTCTGGACGAGCTGGATCGGGAGGAGCTGCCGAACGAAAGTAAGAGCCCTTTGTCAGTGCCTGCCCGGTGCTGGTCGCTGTGTCCCGGTGAGACTCCCGGAGCTGTGGCTCGGTGTCCGGGGCTGCCCGGTGACAGCCGGTCAGGAGCCGCCGGTGGTGCCACCGCTTGTTGCTCACAGCCCCGTGTGACACCGCGGGGCCGGCCAGGTCCTTCCAGTGCTCTTCCTAACACACAGCTTTGTGCTTTCCCCTGTGGCCTTAAGCCCTTTCCTGCACGCTGTCCCAGAGCGGTTCCTTCCCTTGGCACTGTCCCACTGCACTTATCTCATGTTTTCCTAGCACCATAAACATCTGCACTTTGTGGGATGTTTTGCCTGTGAGGCTCGTTTTGTCTGTTTCTAGTTTACATTCTGATCTTTGCAAGAAAGGAAGTGTTGATAAATCCCTTCCACATCTTTATTGTGTTCTTACCAAAGAACCTGGAGTACTTTCAGACAATACATGCTGTTCAGTGGGGCACAGCCAGCCTGTGAGCACTGGCAGGGGGAAAACAGCAGCTATCATCCCTCAGAAGCTTTGTTTTTCTCCTCAGTGTGTCTTCAGTGAAGCCCTCACCCTGCAGCAGGCTGGATGTGGCCAGCAGATGTGTCTGAGCGTGTTCTGAGAGTTTCTGCTTGGTGTTACCCCTCATGGATGTATTGGTGCAGTTTTGTTCTGCACATCCCCGTGACTTCCAGCTGCAGGTGCACACACACAGGTCTTGTGATCCTGCTCCAGCCCTTGCTGCCACAGGCTGAACATTTGGAACAAATAAATGCATCATTTCCTGGCCAGGCATCCCTTTTTTCCACATTATACCTCTGTGCCATACTGCCTCTGAGATTTGATTCCTCTTGCAATAAGATGAGTTCCCTTATGGCTTCCCAACTCAGGAATTAATTTTTGACAATCAAGATTCTTCCTCCCTTCTCCTCCTCCTCCTCTGCCACCCCCCAATACAGATCCCTGACTAAATTGCCCAGTTGACTTTCTCTGAGCTCTGTTTTATCCTTGCTTCATCCCATCTGCTTGTCTTTTAAAGTTTAGCCCTCTATTTTTAAGTTAAATGGAAGAGAGATTTCTTTCTCCATCCACGGGTGTATTTATAGGATTCCTTGTGACTAATTTTAATCACTCTTCCCTCTTTCTTTCCCCCGCCTCCCATCCCTTCAAAGAAGAAGTTGTGTGAGGCTTAACAATTGCTTGAAGCCAGCATGACTGTGTTAAAGCAGAGCCATGAGAATAAATGTATTAATAAATAAAATTCTCCACATTGAAATACAGGGAAGTTCTTTAGGGACCAATTTTGTGCTTCTTACAGGATTGCTGTGTGGTTTTTGAGAACTCATTTCCTGGCATCCTTCAAATGAAATGTCTGTTATTTGTATGTTTTAATCACTGTTAAAGTTGGATTTGCTGCAGAAATATAAAGCTTATGCTGTGGAAGCAACAGGGAATGATACAGAGCCTTCTGAAGTCAGAGTGGGATGAAGGATTAGGAGGGGAAGGCTGGCATCAACAATTTGAAAGGCACCTTTATCTCTGGGAAGTGGGAAGCTTAAATCAGGGAGGGAGCACATTGACACCAGCACTGGCAAAAGTAAGCTTGTTTAAAAACCAGGTTGTGTAGTCCAGCTTTTGCTCTTTGCCTGAACAGAAAATCTGCTGTGAAATGCAGCAAACTTGTGTCTCGTGGAGGCTGTGTGGAATCAAATGTGTCCCCTCTGCTCTGGCTCCCCTTGGCTGCTGAGGACTGGAGTGGCATTAACAGAACTGTGTGATGTCATGTTTTCAGTCAGAAGCTTTTCTTTTCTAGGGAAAAGGTGTGAGAAGAGCTTGTCAGGGGAGAGAGAGCCTGCCAGGGTGAAGGTGAGGACATGGGGACAGGGAAGGTCAGGAGGCTCTTTCCTTCTGGCTTTGTCTTCCCTTTGCCTAAACTCTCATAATGGAATATTCAGCCAGAATTTGGAGGAACAGCTCCCTCATTACTGCGCCTGGCCATCATCAGCTCCAAGGGATTCAATGGCAGGTTAAACACAAAACTTTCACTGAGCTGTGTGCCCAGAACAGGCTGGGACTGTCTGCAGTGAAGGACCCCCCCAGTCCTCTTCCAGGTGACACCTGGGGAAAGACAAAGTGGCTGTAGCTGCCTCTTGTTCAATCACATGTTTGAGGCTGCTAATAATTAAATCTCACCCTTGCTTTTTGTTCCTGTGTGCACAAACTCCTCTGAATTGTAGCCCATTCTCCAGCCTGTCACAACCATGTCACTGAGTGCTCTGTACCTGTGGGGTTCAGTGTATCAACTCTTGTGGTTTTTAAGGAACTTCTTGTGCTTTTAAATTAAAACAAAACAAAACAAAACAAAACAAAAAAACCCTATCCATGGTCTGGCTTTGTTCCAGTCAGGTCTTTGGATAAATGAGTTTGTAGTTGTGGATTCTTGGTGCTGATTGCCTGGAACTGGGGACAAGTTTCTGGCTTGAAATAAGTGGAAACAGGGTTTTCTGAAAGCAAGGCTGTAGCAGATGTGAAAAGAAAGGACTGAAGTGCAGGAGTGAATTCCTTTCCAGACCTTGCAGGAGAGTCCTCTCCTGGGTAAGTGGGTGTCTTGGGGTTAGAATAAAAGAGAGCTAAAGGAGAAAATTGTGTGGAAAATTGCATTCTTAAAGAAAATGTCCAGCTGCAAAAATTAATCTCCGAAATCCTCCAGCTCTTAAGCATTTAATGAGAGAAAATACTTGCATGGGGAGGAATATTAAACTCTGCCTTTCTTGGCTTGTGCTGAGATACAGGACTTCCAGGGAGCTCCCATCTGCAGCCACCACAAAGGGTCAGAATCCAAAGTTGACAGGAATTCAGACCACATCCAGAGCAATGTGCTCCCTGTGGTGCTGATGATTTTCTGACTGTGCTGTGTAGGGGCTGGGTAATTTTTGTTTGCAGTTCCAGCAGCTGAAGGAGACAGGGAGAAGCTCTTGCATCACCTGGATGCACAGTAATGGATGTGAGCTGCCCTTCCCTAGCACATCTTATCTGAACATCTCCTTGCAAACTCCAGCTAAGCTCCCCAGCCCCTGCCTGGGGGCAGTGACTAATAGGAGACTGAATTTCTACAGAAGGCAAGAAGGGAGATGTGAACCTGGCGTGGCCTTTCCCAAAATCCTGTCCTGAGAGTGATGAGAACCTGCCAGGGTTTAGTGATTTCCCATCCCTCCTGAACTCCTGGGAAATGTTTGAACAGAGCTCTCAAAATACCTCCTAAGTGCAGTGTCTGTTTCCTACAAAGGCAGCCTGGATAGCCTTGAAACTCTAGGACAGTGTCTCTCCTTGAGCTGATGGGAGCTATAAACAATAAATGAGTGCACATTGATTTATCCTGTATTAGATCAGATACAAGATTCTCCTTTGCCTCCTGCATGGAAATTGCTGTAGCCTCAAGTAGAGTTTCAGTGTGTTCAGAGCAGAAAGTACAGCTCGGAGTGTTGCACATGGAACAATGGGATATTGTCTGTTTTCCCACACAATGGGTGATGGCAGGGGGAAAGAAGTCATCTTTCAACTCTGGGTTTTTACAAGAAAGCCCACTGCATCTGCTATTGAGGTAAAAACTAATTATTAGGGAGGTGGGGGAGCAACTGCAACAGCCAAGAGTGATGTTTTCTAGAAGGATTGTTGGAAAATGGGAACTTGTAACTACTTTGAGTGAGGTGCAATCTCACTTTCTGCTGCCTGAGAAGTGAATTGTCAGGAAAACCAGAGCCAGCCTGGCCTTTTGGAAAGGTGAATTATTTGGGAAGGTGATACAGGCTTGGCACTGCTGGGGATGACCGGATGGCCCAAGGTGTGTGAAGAAAATGAGATTTCTCTGTTGGTGAGGTTGGAGGGGCTGCCCCAGGAGTGCTGGGTGAGGAATGTGGGTAAGGAAAGCCCAGGGCCTGTTGGCAGAACAGTGTGTGGGGTCTGCTGGAAGGGACAGCTCCCTGATGGAATGTGGAAAGGGGCTTTCAGCAAAGCTGTTCCTTTTGTAACTGGCTGCTGGAGACTCAGGTGGTGCTTCTGAACACAGAGTCTAATTACAGCATTAAAGGATCTTGTACACACCAAACCTGTGTTAAAAAAAAAAAAAATCCTTTACTAAGCCCCAGCTAGACAGTTGAGATTTGGGGCAGTTAATGTTCTTTTTGAGGCATGTGAATTACCTGGATTTTGTTGTGTTTGGTAGCCAATGCAACCTGAAGTGACAGAAATCTCTTCTGTGTTGGATCTGGCTCCAGAACACGTTTGTATTGGCAGTGAGAGGGTTAAGCCTGTCCATGTGGTCCGCAGCTTCAGCCCATCTGGTCATGGAATCATCTCAGAGAATCCAGAGTGGTTTGGGCTGGAGGGGCCTCAAAACTCATCCTGTTGCAGCATCATGCCAAGGGTGAGATTTCCAGGTGTAAAACAATTCCTGCAGGGCTGAGGAAACAGAGAACAAACACCTGACCTTTGGGAAAACACTGCAACCACACAAACTCTTGGGACCTGTGCTTCTTGTGGGGGCATTCTGGCTTTGCTACCTTTGGAGGAAAAGAGGCATTACAAATGTCAGCCTCCTGGTAGATTTAGTAAATCCTACAGGATCTGTGGGGTTTGATCCTTGTGTGGAAGCAAGGGTTGTTTCAGAGGTGGCTGTTTGGGCTGAGGCACTGGGTATGAAATGCTGTAGCTAATTAAGGTGAAGGAATGAAGGGGATGAGGGAACAAGCAACTACTTGCTTTGGACCTGGCAGATTCCAAGATTTCTGACAGCCAGGCTCTTAAACAGCCTTTTTGGATTATCTGGTGCCTTTTTTGGATGCTGTGCAGGATATTTCCTCACGTCATGGCCCCTAGTTCTACCAATTTGCCTTTAATTAGTTCCAGCAGCAGTGCTTCTGCTGCTGCCTTTAGAGGTGAAACATGGCCAGAGCACAGGACTGGGATCTTATTTTGGGAAGCAGCTCCTCCTTGCACCTAGGGTAAGTCAGGTAATGCCACTGTGTCACAATCTCACCTGGAAAGTGCAGGTAGGCTTCATTCCTTTGTTATGAGGAGGTGCTGTTTTGCATTGATGTGCATGATTCATTTTTCTTAATATGCACCTGCTTAAAATTTATAGAGAGAGGAATTTTTTCCAAAGCATGAGTGGTGGTTTTGTGGTGGATTGTTGGTTATGCCTTTGAAAGTCTCATTTCTCTGACCTAACAGCCTTGCATTCTGCAACTTCTGCCAGGGCTCCTTTAATCCTTTCCTGGCCTAGATCACTTAAAATGAATGTTTTAAGCAAGCAAAGTGAAGCAAAAACTGCCTCTGAGATGAGTGAGGGGTGAAAATCTTGGAAAGGGAAACGAACACCCAAAACATAAGGAGATTATTGTTTTCTCCTTCACTACAATTCGTTACCCTGGGTGATGAGCTCTGTAAGCTCATAGGAAGGAGGGAAATTCTGCTTTTTAGAAGATGTTTGGGATCTTTTGCTATGATGTTAGAAATAGTGAAAAATATGTTTATGCTCTGAACTGTCCTCTGGAATGTCACTTGTTCGGAGAATTCAGGTTTTAAGGCAGGGTTGTGCTTAAATACTTGAGTAGAGCTGGTGGCTTTCTTTGATGAGAAAGAGCCTTGTGTTGTCCAAAACTCAGCAGCATTTGTGGGGAGACATTCTCACTGTGGCTCTGTGAACGTGATGCCTGTAGAGGAAGAACCCCGAGCACAGTAAAGCACCAGGAGGTATCGAGGGCTGCAGTCATTGTGGGTATTTTTTCCAAGCCTTCCTTGTTTTCTGAGCTCTGCAGGAGAGTGGTTTGCACAATGCACACGTTGTGTGTCTCACAGTGGGATGCTCTGTCAAACAGAATCTCTGCACTGTTGATTCTTTCACGCAGAGAAAAAAAAAAAAAAAGCCAAAACCAGTGATTTTTGTCTTGAATGCCCCAAGCTGTTCAAATCTGAGCTGGTAACTGCATCTATAAGGTAGAGAAGACTTGGGTTAGTGTTCCATTATCCTGGATTCAAATGGTTCTTTCTCCTTTGTCATCTCCTGGAGCACTGGGGATGGAGATCATCTCACACTGTAAATCCAGGGGGGATCCTGCAGAGTGGGACAAGGAGTCTGGAAGCTCCACAATCCCTGAAGATGTGTGATGACCTTGATGCTTTGAGGGAGGGAGCCCCTGCCCTTTGTGTGTCTTTTCTCCAGCACATCTCCCATCTTTTTGGGCTCAGAGCAGAAGAACAGGGTGTTTCCTCCCTGAGCTGATTGCGTTCATTGGAAAATGTGGGATAAGGGCATGTGTTGTGTCATCAGGGGGCTCTGCTTTTTTGAACAGGTGGTCCTGGAATTATAAAAGATGTTAAGGAGTTTGAAAGTGTTTGAGCTGCAATTTTCAATTGACAGCTTTCCAGCTCGAACCGGTCACTCCTCAGCCACCACAGCTGACTTGGAAACATTTGGCTCGGGAAGCGGAACAACAGTTGGAAACAAATAGTGATTAGTTTTTTCATGGCTTCCCAGGGAACGAAGCACTTTGTTCGTTTCCCCCCTCATTTTGTGGTTCCTGTGGATTTTTAAGGCACTGTAGATGCAGCATGTTCAGTTTAGCCAAGCCTGCGTACTGGCAGATTAAAATGAGCAAAGGCTGAGCACGCTGAGTTCACTCATCATAACCAATATGATGCTTCTCAGAACTTCCTTTGCCCTTGGTGTCTTCACTGAGGAATCCTGCCTGCTGCCGTCAGCCCCCCTGCGTTGAAATCCCATTTTACCCATTTCAGTGCTGTAAGAAGTGCTGTATAAACTAAACAGGAGCATCTGTGAAGTGGTTAGAGTTGTTGTTGATTGCCTTTTCCTTATTGCCTTCAGGGGATTTAGGCTTGAATTTGCTGGAAGTAGAATTTATGAGCCAGAACGCTCCATTTCTGATCCTTAAGCTGGGGAGAGTGCGGTGAATTTGATCGGGCTTTTCTCCTGCCCCCCGTGTCTCTGGCTTTTGATCTGGACCTCGCAGGGCTCTCTCTGTGTCTTTAACATAATTGCTTTGTGCATGTGGAGAAGAGGGCTGGTTTTCACATGGCTGCTTGCTTTGTGGGAGCTGCAGGAGCAGCGCTGGGGTTTGGGCCATCTGTGAGTGGTTCTGCAGGACACTTGGGCACCTGTGCCTCACCTGGGGACAGGGAGGCACCAGAGGTGAGCTGGTGTTGGTCCACAGCAGCACCTGGGCTTGGGGACAGATCCTGGGCATGGCAAGAGGACACTGCTGTGGTTTGAATCACACTGTGGGGGTTTGGAGCATCCAGTGCTGCTTTTACAGTCTCGATCTGGTGATGTCTGTTTGGAACAAAAGGCTTTTCTTCTCCTGCTTGTGTGTGAGGGAAGAAAATTTAGGCTGTGTCTCTCTGCACAGCTGTGTTAAACCCCCTGGTTCTGTGGGGCTGGACATCTCAGCTGCACTTGTATTTCCCACCTAATATGTGTGTTTCTCTATTGCCACTTGGGAATGCCTGTGTTTTATTCCAGCTATCACTGTTTTGCAGAGAGAGAGCATTTTCACTTTCCCCCACAGGGAAAGTTTATGGCACAAAAGCAAAGTGGATATCACTAGAATGCACAAATATCTTCCTGGTCTTCATTGACCAAATGAAGAAATGCCTGTAGAATTAAGGAATCAATCCTGGAAGTGCGAGCACTGAGGAAAATTTTGACATTTGGGTCAGGGGGGTAAAGTGACCAAGTCAAAGCCCTTTCCTTTCAAATACAAGGCTGGTGGCAGGACCTTATCTCTAGTGGTTTGAAAGGAGAAGATTTAAACAATCTAAATTTTCTATACTTTGAGGCAGTACAAATGCCTAGAAAGCAGAAATGTTCATGGAAACTTTAAAGCTGTTGGAGAGGCAGCAAAAAGTCATAATGCCAACATGCCTGGGCTGGCTAACACAAAAGATATACAGATATTTAGATAAATATATATATATCAAATGAAGGAATAGCACCTGAGAATGGAGGAAAATCCTGAAGAGAAATGTGGTCAGCAGAGTTCAAGGTGCTCTAAAGGACTTGAGAAATAAAAAACCATATTAAAGGAATCCAGCCTTTCAGGAGTTCAGGGTTTAACACTCCAGTAGTGCTACAGGGAAGCTCAAGAAATACTGAATATATTCTATATTTGCTGAAAAGACAGATGACACATCTTTGTATGACCTATTCTTCCATCGCCACAGTGAATAGAGATTAAACAGCTGATTCTAAAGGCTGGCATTTAAAAATCAGCAGATGACTTTTGCTTTCTGAAGCTGCATCTGAGGCAGTCTGTACATTGCCGTGAGAATGAGTTTCTTCCAGCCCCAGAAGGTGTTTTGCAACAGGCAGGAGATTGCAGGCCAGCCAGCCAAGATTTCCAGGCAAAACAATGGGAAATCAGCAGTAGCTCTTCTAAAATCTGGATTCAAATGACATTTTCTGTGTGTGCGGAAGACTTTTGAAGTCAGAGTTGTCCATTTTCTGAAGATGTGATTCTGTGTGAGGGCTGTAGGACTTGAAGTAAGGACCAGTTGAGAGAAAAGCGGCTGTTCAGCAGATGTCACATTAATGGTTTAACTCCTTCCTTCCTCTCCAGCCATTAAATGCAACCTCCACTTGCTGCCAGCAGTGGTTTCCACCAAATGTGCAGAAGCCTTTTTTCCTAATGGAGAACAGTTCCCCAGCTCCTGGGGCTGGGGTTTTCCCTGCTCCTTTACACGTGTTTTCCTCTGAAGTTGGCAGCTTCTCTTCCCTCTCTGAAGGACCAGGCAGAGGAGATGTGGCAGTGTTGTATTTCAAAGGAATTAGTGTGGTGGAGTCATGTTCTAACCCTACAAAACACAATTACCTCCTTAGCATTGCTGCACCACAGCAAATAACTCTAATTGGTCTCAGCCTGTCATGGGAAGATGTTGGGAATTTATTTACTTTTAAATTTATGTCCTTTTCCTGCTTCCCTCTTTCTTCAGGGGAAAAAAAGTCAATAAGGCACATACCTTATTACTGCCTTCTTCATTCTAGTGCTGCTTTGGCCATGCTGGAGGTTTGTTACTCAAATTAATCCTGGTTTCTCCCAAAGCTTCCTCTCTGCTTCCCACTGCTAACTTTGTGACTTCCCTGGAGAGCTGCTGGCGGCTAGAGCTGGCAGTCAGTCCTGGCAGCACACTGCTCTCCTTTAAAAGGCCAGATTGCAGCTTAATCAAACATCTTTCCAAACTGCATCAGGGAAATCCAGAGGCTCTGCTTTGGAGAATTGAAATGAGGAACGTGCTCTTAAACTGCTGACATTGTGTTGTTACCGAAGCCAAAGCAGATCTTTAATGTGTTAAAAGCAGGAGACACTGGTTTCCCTTTTTGGAACAAAAAGAGGAAATTCCTTCATGTAACAGGATATGTTAAAGAAATGCTAGAGCTGAGGGACTCTGATATTGTCACTTTCCATTACTTCCTCAAAAATTATGAATTAGAAATGTGTGTGTGTGTGTGTATTTCACGTCTGGCTTCTCTCTCTGCTTTAGGCAGAGCTCTCTCTCCTGTATTTTTCCTTTTTGGTTCAGTTCAGCAAAACCTTAACTGCTTCCAATTGTTTTTCCCATTCATTAGCTGTTCCATAGAGCCCCTCAATGACTCAGATATTTAATTCCAGTTATGGTATAATTTCATCTCAGTGTGTGTAAAGCCTTTGTTGCCGTGATACGATCGGACTGATGAGATTATGGAGCGTATTGGCTGCTGAAAGGATGGATAATGTGAGTTGTAGGTGATCCTTCTGTTGTGGCTTTGGCTTCTCCTTTTTGGTGGTGTTGTGGTTCATTTGTTGAGATAAGAAATAAAGGATATGAAACGGGCAGCAATTTGGCTTGATACAAGTGAGGTTCTTAATTATAGCTTCCTAATGCAACCTTTCATTTTGTGGGACTTCTACTGAATGAAATGTTTTGGATTTGACTTGGCAGCTCTGTTAAGGCAGGAACTCCTGTGTTCCACGGTTTTATTTTGAAGGAGTGCCTGGTTCCAGCTCTCCATGTGATATTTCATGGACTCTCAGATGCAGGAGGATTTAATCCCACATCTGTCAGGAGGCAGCTTTGTGGAACAGGGCTCAGACAGGGGATGGTTTGCATCTGTCAGTTCATCTTCAGCTGCTGAAGTCTTGCTAACCTAATTATGGATTCCAGACATCCCAAAAAGGAGGGATCTGCTCCTCTGCCTCTTGCTGCTGTGTTTTCAGGAGTGAAAGTTTTCCCAGGATCAAACAGTTCCTGGCTAAAACTTCCCACATAATATTTCAAGAGGGAAAAAAAAAGCTGGAGTGACTCAGGGATGAGATCAGAGGAGAGCAGGTGTCCTGGGGAGACGAGGCAGTGAACTGCACAGATGAGGATCTCCAACCAACACAGCTTGGCTGCTGTAGATGGGGAAAATTATCCTCATCCTTCTTTTCCTGGAAGTCTTTAATTTATTTATTTTTTATTCATCCTTACGAATGTCTCTGTCCCCAGGAGGGTGGTGCAGGAAGTGAACATCCAAGTGAACCATCATCTCCCGAGCAGCCGAGCAAAGGGTTAACTGGCTGTGCCTCACTCAGAGCTCCCTGGATGGAGCCAGGCTTTCTGCTGGGGCTCACCCATTTCCTAGCATGCTTTAGCTCTTGTGGCAGGGTGCTCATTTGTGCAGGGGGGTTTCCATGTGTGCGGTGCAGCTGTTGGCGAGGATCAGCGCTCCCTAATGAAACAGCGCTGGCCATAAGCTGTGCGCCGCCGAAGGAGCTCGGCAGCACGACTGAGAAGAGGCAATGGTATAGAAAATGTGACTTACCATGCTGAGGGACATCTGCTCCTCCTTCACGAGGATTCAGCTCCCTGTGGTGATGGAGGCAGGATGTGAGCTCGTGTTGCTGCATCCTCCAGTCAAGGCGAGGACGGTCGGCTCCAGTCGCCTTTTACTACTCACAGGAAGTGGCAACGTCCGTGTTTTTTTAAAAAAACTTTCCTGTGTTAAATCAGAAAAAGCTGAAGTGACTTTATTTGTTGAGCTTCACAGCAAGTGAGTGCTGTGAGAATACAGTAAGACAAAGGGCCCCGAGGCCTTTGCATATGTTTCTGCTGTGCTGTTGTCTCCAAGGAAGAGCATGACTCAGTTACGCTGGCTCGAAATATTCCGAAGTAGATTATTCCTCCTCTAGCAGAAGGGCTTGGCACTGCTCTCTGTTGGAGATGCCCTTTTTTCCTAGGCAACAAACTGACAGCAAATTGTTTCGACTTCCCCACGGCTGTTCTCTTCCTTCCCACCATGTCCCCTGAAGCAGGACAGGCGCTGAGGTGTTTTGGGCAGCAAGGAGCAGTCCTGCAATGCTCCCGTTGGCACGGCGCTGAGCTGGCAATCAGGCAGCAGAGGCAGTGATTTCCCTGGCTGGCTGTCCCACCTCTGAGGTGGGTGGCCAAGTGCCAGACCAGCTGTGCTTTCCAGGCAGCTCCCAGCTTTTTTTTCTCCGGGGTAGGTGAGCCTGGCCTTCAAGAGACCAGCACATGAGTGTTTGTGCCTCAGTGCTTGCAAGGAGCAGTTTCTTTATCCAGTCCTTGGAGGAGGGAGGGAACATTAATCCTCTGCAGGTGAAGCTACGTGGCCTGTGAGCCCTTGGGAGGGGAAATGCCATCACTGGTGCTGGGACAGCTCCAATACTTGACTAAAATCTTGGCTTTGGGACTGGACATGCTTGCACAGATTGTGTTGGGGAAGGGTAGGCATCTACCTTGTTTCCATGTTTTTTTTGTTATGGATTTGCACCTTCTGTAGTGAGTGTTCCCTGTGGTTCAGCTGATGAGAGCTTTCCAGGAGAGAGGAGTGCTTCTGGAGTGCTGTCCTTCTCCTTGTCCACCCTCACCACAGCCTCAGGGAGCAATGTGGCTGAGAGAGCCAGAAACCTCAGCCAGCACAGGGCTCCTGCACTGGGACAGGTCTTGGGTGTGAGCTCAGGAGATCCAGGAACACCAAGAGAACCTCTGATCCTGCTGGGATCTGCCTTCTCCCTTGGACTCATGTTCAGTGCTGTGGCATACCTGATTATCTTTGTATTAAACCAAAAACTTGGGCTCTGTGGCTGAGTTTGGGAATTACAGATCCAGTGAAGATGAAGGGTGTGAAAAATAGAGGGGGTTATGGCAGTGAGGAATGCAAAGCCTGAAAAAAAAATACTCCAGCTGAATGGTAGAATGGTAAAATCATAGACTACTTTGAATTGGAAGGAGCAGACAATTCCACCAGAACAGGTTGCTCCAAGCCCCATCCAGCCTTGAACACACTGGTGACTGGAGCTGCCCAGAGCATGTGCCCTGGAGAGTTTGACCTTTCCCCCATGCAGGAGATGATGCTTTCCTTCCTCTTCCCTCTTTTGGTGAATCAGGGACCTTGCAAGGCCACAAGAATGAAGATGTGTCCTGTTTCCAAAGTTGTGTGTCCTTGGCATTTCTTTTTTTGCCTGTCAAGAAAAACATTACTCACACATGGAACTGACTGGAGCAACTTGCATATTTTGTCTTACATTGACTCCACACGTGATGCATGAACAGCATGAATGACAGAATAAGGATATTTTTTGCTGATTTAAGTCACTTCTGCTTTCACATGTTCTGCAGTGTTCTGTCATCACGGGTGTACTTGCTAAATAATAATATCTGGGCAGGATGGAAACTTAACATCCAAACCATCCTCAGCCATTTAGGAGAAAGCCCTGGTAAGTCCAGTAAAGGTTTTGGAGCCAGTTAGGGAATCTCAGTCTGTTTCAGTGCAAGGCCATAAAAAGTGTGTGCTGTTCTGGCAGGCAGAACATCTGCCAAACTGGCTAATGAGAGCCAGGCTGGGGGAGCTCCAAGGCAAATGGAAGAGCTGCCCTGTAGGGTTGGTTTATAACTCTTTGAATTTGTAGGAGGCTACTAGTTTGTTGGAATTTTGAAAAAAATACTATATATTTAAAGAAGTGCAGACACCAAAAACCGTGGAATTCCAGAGTGACTTCAGTTTGATATATAATAGCTGGCTGGGAAGGGTGATTTATCCCAGCCTCCTGAGGATGTTTTCTGTCCCTTATTCTCCTCTCAGCTCTGCCCTGGAGATCCCCCATGGCTGCATGAGCTCCTCCGAATGAGAGGAGTTTGTTTGCTCTCGGCCCATGGAGAGTTTCTCCTTCCCCTAAGCAGGGAATTTGTTTTGCAGAGGGAGAGGTTTGGGCTCTGGAAAGTTTATGCTCCTTCTCTTTCTTCCTTGTTTTTTTGTTTTTTATTGTAATGATGACATATGGAAACTATTTACACAGGAGCATGCTCGGCTGCACTGAATGGAAATGCTGGAGTCCCGGCAGTCTCGTTCTGGATGCCTTGTGTAAGCAGCCAGCTGGTTTTGCTTTTCCTTTTATTTCTTTTTTTTCTTTCCCCCCCTCTTTTCTTTTTTCCCCTCCCTCCCTGCCTCTCTCTCTTTTCAGGGACCGACTGGGATAAGTTACACAAGTGTAAGGAAGGAAGCTTTGCCATCTGTGACCGGCTCAGTTCTCTTCCTCTGGCGCGCCCCTTGCGCTGGGAACTTCACAAAATATCTGTTTTCTTTTTCGTGCTGGAGATTCCTTGCAGTGCCTGCTCAGCACTTTGACTCCTCTCCCGTTAGCTCATCGTGAGCAAGTTGTGCTAAATGCCAAAACACGAGAGCGCAGCACACGAATCCCCGCTTCGCCAGCACGCTTGTGCCTGGCAGCTCCTCATCCTGCAGCTAAACCTTCCAAAATCTCACCCTCGGAAATAGCCAGGGAAGGGATCTCACTGAGGTCTGAGCCACCTTCCTCAGAGGGGAGGGGAGAACCGCTCAGTTCTGCAGGCAGCAGAGCAGAATCTTTTGTGCGGAGCTTTCCCCTGAGGAAGCGGCGAAATCGAGGAGCAGCTTTGGGAAGGGAGGGAGGAACTTCGGGCTGCGAGCGCCAGCGGCTGCCATGCAGTGGAGAGAGCTGCCTGCCATCTACTTCGAGGATCCCGGGAGCCCCGTGGAGAGATCCTCCTATCTCATTGAGCTCCATACTGATGGTAAACGCCGTCGGGGATGTTGTGCAGCACGAGCGGAGCCGAGCTTGCATTAGTCTGTGTCATTGTTATCATGGGAGCAGCTGAGGAAATTAGCTCGCTGGAGGGCTGCCAAGCACACAGTCAGAGGGCTGCTCTTCAAATTTATTATTATTTTTATTATTATTTATGACCCAGATGATGCTGTTGCCTCAGGGATGCTAGATCAACCTTCTGGTACCTGATGGGGAAGGAGCTGATCCACAAAACGCAGCTCCCCACCGGAACACTTGAGTGCATTTTCTGTTGTCTGTGCCTGGTTTAGACAGCAGGAAAGCATCTTGATTTCTAGAGCTGTTTTTTAGTTCTGATTTGCATCTCTGAGCGCTGTTTTCTATTTGCAAAATAGAAAACTTGGTCTCAGAGCTGGGACAGCTCTTCTGTGGGAAGCACAGAGCGGAGTCCTGTCCTGGGTTTTGCAGGAGTGTGTCTTTTCCTAGGGTCTAGCCTTTCCAGAGAGGTTGGGTTTTGCAAAAGAGCTGCTTCAGGCTTAAAGGTGATTTGGGCATCTTTTGGCAGTGTCCAGTGTGTTGGTGTTTAGGTTAATGCTACAAATCTTTGCTGTTTTGGCCACACTGTGTTTTGATCCTCGTAAATTTTGTATATTCTGTAATGTAAAATCCAGGTTCTGATGAAGATATGCTCCTTCTGCAACTGTTAAGCATCAAATGTGAAAAGGTTTTGCTCTCAGGCTGCAGTTTGAGGGAGTCTGTCTTTTTGAGACACATCCCCAGCAAAAGCTTTGTAAATAATAGCATTTAAGAACTTTTTAGAGCTTGCAATATAACGCTTCTGATTTTTGCATATGGCTGTCATCTCTTAGTTAAAAAGCAGACAAACCAGAAGGCTGCCATTCCAGCTCCGTGGATAAATAAAAACTCCATCATTCAGGTTTTTTTTTCAAGAGCTGTGCTAAATCAAGGGATGTGGGGGAGGAACCGGCCTCATTCAAACATTTGTCCAGATTTTGAGTGGTATTTTAAGTGTGTGGGGGAAGCAAGGAAGAGAAACAGGCTTCGTGCTGCAGAATGCTCAGCAACCTGAGTGTGCAATCTGGAAGGTCTTCACAAACCCCAGAGAAATGTTATCTTAATTTGATTTGGGGGTGGGAGAGGCAGCTGTGGCTGTACACTGGTGAAGGGGTTCTGATTTCTTCCCACCCCCTGCCTCTGCCAGGAGCACATGGTGCCATTTCTCTTGGCGGGTGCAGCGTTTTTGGCAGGGGCTCCCTCTCCACTCCAGAGGGTGTTCTGGAGAGACTGAATCAGTAATTCATCCAGGATTATTTTGTCACAGCAAATCTTCAGCAGGCTGTCATGAGAGGGGAAGAGAACCTCGTGGTGCTTTTTGCCCACTCTCAGATAACAACTTTGAACACAGAGAGAACGAGCTGCCACACCACAGCTCCTGTGCTCATAAAAAAAAGGGGGAAATCAGCACTGCTGTGCTGGCAAGCTCAATTTTACATGTACCCACTTCAGGAACATGAGGCACTGGAGGAGGGAAGTCTCTTCTGAGAGCAGGAACAACCATGTGATGTGGGAAATGTTTGAAACTCTGGAGAACTGAGAGTATGGCTAGCTTCACCACAGGCCCTAAGCAGGTCTCACTGCTGGGGGTTCTCTGCTCAGTATTCTTTGTCAAAGGTAAAATAAAACTCCCAGTCCCAGAAGAAGAAACCAAGTGACATTCCCTTTTTGTACAGTAATTGTTTCCTTGCTTAGTTTTCATCTGTCTTAACAGCACTGAGGCTGCAGAATGCAAAAATAGCAATTATTTTGGGGTTTACATACATGCCCTGCATACATCCCAGTGCCTGTGCGAAGGGCACTATGTATGTGTAGCTCTGCTTGGGAGTTTCTTTTTTGCAATTGAATTGTTTTGGGGTTTTTTTAAACAAAATCTTTATTTACAAAATCTGGTTCACACATTCAGTATAGCATTGTTCTGTAGTTCTTTGCTGGTGACAAGGAGAGGCGCTCAGAAATTTCAGAATTAATGTGTGGAGTGTGAACAGAAAATTCATCTTGAGGTTTGTTTGCATCAGAGGGGTGTCGGTACTTATCAGCACCTCCGAGTGTTGATGTATTATTTAGTGGCTTTGAAGTGCTGGGAGAAATGGGGCTTTCTGCTCCAAGTACTCACAGCTTCTCTCCTCACACTGCTGCCCCGTGGCAGGGGCAGTGCTGTGTCTGTCCTTCCATGGCCTCTGCTCCAAGGACACGTGCAAAAGCTTCCTGCTCCTTCAGCAAACGCTCTTCTCTTCCCTGGGCTGGCCATCCTGGGAGGCTGGTGGCTCTTACCTGCCTGGTTGTAGCTTCTGATGCTGATGACAGTCTTCAGGCATGACAGCACACACTCTGAGCCAGCAGAGCTGCTTGCTGTACTGAGTAGAAGCTGTCTCTTCTGCTGATCTTCCAGGAGCATTCCCGTGTGCAAGTGCTGCCTTTGAGTGTCTCTTTAAAGCTCCTACCTGCCAAGAGTCAATTTGTCACTGTGCAGCTGCCACCTTCCCAGCTGCCCTGGCTGTGTGTGATCCCAGAGCCTCCTGCTGCACCCCAGCTTCCCTGATGGTGGTCCCTGTTTCTCTGATGCAGATGGAGGCAGCTATGACATTGTCAGTGATGCCTCCAGCCCCGCGGCCAGGGAGTGCTGCGCCCAGCAGAGCTCTGCCCGCCACAACTGGGAGATGAACTACCAAGAGGCAGCCATCTACCTCCAGGTGAGCCCTGCTGGCTGGGGGGAGAATGGGCTGCAGGAGCTACTGTGCTTCTTGGCCATGGGACACTAACAGTTTCTGTTTTGAGGCTGAAAATCGGGTGCTTTGCCGGGGATTCTGCTTCGGGAGTGGGGCGGTCCTGGAGGCACCTCTGGATAGGCTTTGGAAGTCATCTGGGGCAACTGAACAACAAAATCCCCACCCTCTCCCAAGGACTGTGCTGTTGGGGGGTTCAGCATGTGCACAGTTCTGCCCCCTTGGCAATGAGGTTTTTGTAGCTGGTCACAGATTGTCGTTTCATCCCTGCAGTCGCTCCTGGGGGAATGGTCAGTGCTCTCCTGCTCTGGAAGTGCAGGTCCCAATCCTGCCTAGGCCATGGGGCGGCCCAGTTAGTGTCAGTCAAGTCCTGCAGGTCATGTGAGGCACGACAGAAAGCAGAGGTCTTGATTTCTACAGGATTAAAGGATGCTGGGATTAGGATCAGCTCAGGAGTGAAATTTATAATATTTAAAACAATGAAGAAACAAACACCACCTGTGCTTCAGTTACCAGAAACAGCATCCTTACTGCAACAAAGGTTTTGCTTTTTTAAGGTTGCTGTACATCTGGTGTGAGGAATTAGCCACCAAAACTGAGCTTCTCACAGAGCTGTCCAGTCTGAAATGGTTGCTCGTTCCATTACTGTCTGTCCTTCCTTCTCTTCGTTCCCTTTCAAAGCTCTGAGGTGCTTTGGACCCAGTTGGGGTTTTTTTTTTTGTTTAAGCCACTGCAAGGTGACAGAAACCATTTTTTTTTCCTCCATGCTGTGACCACACAGGACTGAGAAATCTCACTTCTCAGATATTTTAAAACAGTGTAGGCTGGACCTTGGCAATCCTTGAGCTCCGTGGTGTGATGGAGCAGCCCTGACAACGCAGGGTGGCTCCAGCCTCCATCCCAGGCTTTTGGTTAAACTCCTGATTATTGGAGCAGCTCTGCAAAGGGTCATTGACTGCTGCAGCTCTGATGGTAATGGGCACAGCAGGCCTGGCCCTTTGGATGGGGATGATTGCTGCTGCTGCCTTGACCAATGGCCACAATGACACTGTCCTTGAAATGAGGCAGAATCACTTAAAGAGAGTTTTGTGAGCAGTGGCTGCAGGCAAGTGCTGGGTTTGGATAAGAGGGCTTTGCTGTCCAGGCACGTTTGGAATTGCTTGGCTCCCAAGAGGCAGGATTTAGGCTGTTTGTCATTCCACAAGTGTGTCCTGCCAGGCGTGGATGGGAACGACTCTGCTGATCTCAGCCTGGGCTCTTTGCAGGGCTGCTCTGTCCTGCTCCAGCCTGGCTCGCTGACCCAGCAGTGTTTGTTCTGAAACCCAGTGTGAGCTGGACCCTCTCCTGAGCGAGTCTGGAGAATGCTTCACTTCCTAAAGGAGAGTTCCCTGACCTCGTTATCCATTTGCAATCACAGCTATTCTGCTTTGATAGTAATAGCTTGACTGTCCTTGCAGTAATTGCCTGCCTGGGAAGATGTTAATTTAAATAAAAACCTTACCACTTCTTGTACATCTGTGTGGCACTGCTGGGGAAAAGTGATCTCTTATGACAGTTCCCAAGAGGCAGCAAATTTCCTGTGAGTGACAAAAGCTCCCTTGCCAAAACTGTTGACTCGAGAAAGAGAAGAAGCAGTTGGGTGGTTCTGATGAAAACCCTCTAAAATCTCCCCAAACTAAGTTTCATCCTAAGGGTAAAAATAGTCACGATGTAGCTGTTTGAAAATCAGTTGTAGGCTAAGTGTTAAGATGGAGTATCTGACCTTTTAATGTTAATTAAGCTCTCTAGTTAAGAGGGAATGACAAATCAGTATAGATACTTGTTAATTTTTCACGGAGTCTGTCTTACATTCCTGAAGCAGAAAACACTGTGTGTGCTTCAATGTTTTCTCACAGACATTTTGCAAGGCCAAGATAAGGAGGAACAACTGTCAGCCAGGTGCCCTGGAGCTTATCTGTGTGTTTTCATGTTCTGTCCTGGAGAAGTTTAATCAAATAAGTCTGTAAAAATGTGGAAGTAGTTGCAAGTAAATGAAGTGCTGTGTTTATGTTGGGATGTTGGCTGAAGTTGCTTTGCCTGCCTTTGTAAACTCTCCCAGCTCTCTGCCTCATTGTGCAAAGGCTCAGGGGTTTCTGAAGCAGGAGTTTGTGGGTATTAAAGAGTTTCATTACTGAAGTGTGGTTATGAGCAGAAGGGGATGTCCCGTGTGTGGGGAGTGCATTCCTCAATAAACACATCAACAGCAGGCTGTAAATGGGAATAGCCTGTTGGGAATTGTATCTAATCCCTAAAAAAAGTCTGCCTTCTTCACTCTTTTATAGTACCAAGAGTCACTAATGCTGTTCCCTTCTTTATTCCTGCTGTCCTAGGAAGGAGAAAATAATGACAAGTTCTTCACTCACCCCAAAAATGCCAAAGCACTCGCTGCCTACCTCTTTGCACACAACCACCTTTTCTACCTGATGGAGCTGAGCACGGCCCTGCTGCTGCTGCTGCTGTCCCTCTGCGAGGCTCCAGCGGTCCCCATGCTCCGTCTGGGCATCTTTGTGAGTACCTGGGCCTAAGTGACAAAGTCTGCTTGCTCTGCAGCGTGGGTAAGAGGAAAATGATGGCCACACAGAGAGGAAGAGGAGGCACTAAGAGGAAAAAAATCCCCCTGGCTTGTTCTGTAAATGGTTGATAGCAGATAAGCCAGACAGCAAAACTTCCTTTTTCCATCTGATCTAGGCAGACCACAATGAATGTGATACTTGTTTTGTGTTATCAATTTGTGCAGTTCTTCATTTAATAACAGATGTTTTTTTCCATTTTCGTGAGATAAGTCAGCAGTCTGTGAGCTTTGATGGGGTGATTTCAAAGTTGTTGTCAGGGCTGGTGCCATTACCCCAGCACCACCACTGGTTCCTAGAATACAGATCAGGATCTTCCCCGTGATTGTCCAGAATATCTAATTCGAGGGAAAACCCTTCTCTGTATAAACTCTCTCTGCCCAGAACTCTCCTTCCTGTGTTCCACTAAAAAAATTACAGTCTCCATCTTTTTTTTCAAAGTGTTTCTGCCCAAGTTGTTGATGTCTTGGCCTTTTATTTCAAATGTATCAATAAGTTTTTTTTCTGTGTTGCTCAAGCCCAGAATGAACATGGATTTCAGGCATTTCTGACCTGGTACTGCTTAGAGGAGAATTGCACAGGCTTTAATAAAAGCACAGAGCAGTAGATAGAGAAATTTTTAAAAACACTGCTATGTTAGCTGTAAAAGAGTGGCTTGGGGTTTTCCTGCATGCCACAAGGCAATGCTCAGACTGCTGTCAAACCCAGCTGCTCCTTGGAAAAGGAAGGGCAGGAGTGTGGCCTCTGCTGTGCTGCTGTTCTCACCAAACCTCTGCTGCGACAGGTCCACGCAACCCTGGAGCTGTTTGCGTTAATCGTGGTCGTCTTTGAGCTCTCCATGAAGATGAGGTGGCTGGGCTTCCAAACCTTTATCAGGCACAAAAGGACTATGGTCAAGGTGAGTTATCTGCTTGATTGTCAGGGCTTCTCCTTTAGCACCTCCAAGAACCAAAGCGCCAGATGAAATATCCTGCACCCAGCAGGGTGCTGTCGCTGCTATGTTCCTGCTGCCAGACGATTCACGCGAGATCCCTCAACTCTCAGGGACACCTCCCACCCTTCAAATGTGCAGATGAACAGGTGGTCAGCCAGAGCTTTGCCTCTGATCCCCCCTTTCTTGCAGACGTGTGTGCTGTTGGTGCAGTTCATCGAGGCCATCGTGGTGCTGGTGCGCCAGACCTCGCACGTGCGCATCACCCGCGCCCTGCGCTGCATCTTCCTCGTGGACTGCCGCTACTGTGGGGCTGTCAGAAGGTGATGCTGGGCTGCCTGGGGCTTCTGTCCTCACTGCTGGGCTGGGCTGGAGGGAAAGCACTCACATCCTGTCCACTTGGGCATGGGTCTTGGGTTTTCAAAGAGACAGGAGCTGTTGTTGGTTGTTGTAAAGTTGTTTATTGCAGGAACATGTCAGTCTCGAAGAGTTCAGAGTAATGAAGTCCCTGCTAAAAGCTTCCTGGCACAGAGTGCTGGTGTTCTGAGCAGCAGCAGCTAGCAGCTACTATCCCTTTTTGTCTTCTTCCCTTTTGCACCCCAGTACAGGGGGTTTTTATTAATAAAACATCCAGTCAGCTAAAAACACGATTCTAAAACATTCTTCCTGCACCAATCTGAGCTTGATTCTAACGTGTGAAAATAGTGTCAGTTCTTACCCAAAATCTACACATGTAGTTCTATCTGTTCATGCAAATAGTTCTGTCTGTTCTATCTAGAAAGGCAAGCAGTGTTCTGCTATGTTTTCATTATGTCTGGAGCTAAGTTTATTTTGTGAAAGGTAACACTACTGAACTTTAAACTAGACTTTAGGGCTTTTTACTAGCTAACACAGCCTCTTAAGGCACTTAAGATATAGTTCTACTTACTTAAAACTAAAACTTTTACCTCATGTCTGTGTGACTTAATATATTTCATTTTCTCTAAAGGTTCCAATTTAATCCCTGCATTCCTTTCTCTCTCTGAGGGACTCAGAGTAGATTGTATTTCATGCATTCCAACAAAATCCTGCAAGCATCCCACGAAAGTCAGTGTCTTTCACTGGCATTTGTGTTGGAGATGGTTCCACTGTGAGCTAAGTGTGGATGTGCTGATGGAGCACAGGGCTTGGGTGTATAAACCATCTCAGAGAGACCAGCACAGGGTGTGGCTGCGCTGGCTCTGCTCCTGGCCTTGCCTGGAAGCTGCACAGTGAATCAGAGCTGCTCTTTAGTCTGCAGAAGGAGAGTAGACAGCGTGACATTAGTGTTGTTTGCAGTACCTGAGAGCTGACTGCAAAGGACAGATGGGTAGCTTGGAAATGATCCTAATTTAGCAAGCTTTCTACTTTTAATCCTTGGAGGGAGTGGGAAAAAAGCCCTCAAGTGTGGGGTGGTGGTGGTGGGTTTTTTTTCTTTCCCCTGACAACCTGGAGGAGTAAATGTGCAAATTTTAATTTATTAATGTTTTCTCTTATTTTTCAGAAATCTGCGACAGATCTTCCAGTCCCTCCCACCATTTATTGACATCCTTCTCCTCCTGCTTTTCTTCATGGTGATTTTTGCTATTCTGGGTGAGTTGTATTTATGGGTGGAGAAGCGATGCTCTTAACCAGTGATTGTCCAAAAGCAATAAGAACAGCCTGGATGAATATAAAGCTGATCAGATCCAGAGAATTGCCAGGATCTTCCATTTATCTCATTTCATCTGCAGTCATCTGGAAGGCAGAGTTAAAATATCCAAAAAATCTGAAAGCTGGGTATTTAATTTTGGGACAAAAGTCCTTTTGACCTCTTGCAGAGCACAGTCAGTGGTGTGTGTTTTCAAGCTCTGCTTCCACCAGCTCTTGCTCAATGCTGACACTTTAATCTGCATCCCCACAAATGCATGTGTCTGGAGTGTACCTGCTACAGTCCAGACCATCCCCAGAAAGTTTATTTTCCAAAAGGAGCAGTGAAATGCCAATGACATCTATTGGCAAATCTTCTTGGAGAAAGTCTTCCAGATGCTCCCATCCTCAGGGTGTCAGAGGGGATTTGCTGTTAGTGGGACCTTCCCTTTGGGAACTGCTCCACTGCTCAACATGGAACTGACTTTATTTTTGTCCTTTCTCCTTTCTCTCCTCCTCTGTTTTCCCTTCTGCCTCTTTAGGTTTTTACTTGTTTTCTCCTAACCACTCGGATCCAGTGAGTATCTTGATTCTTTCATTAAGAATTCAGCCTTACAGTGCAGCCATAGTTTATTCCATGTGAGACCAAGCTCTGGCTGCTCCTGTCAGTGTCACCCTGCTTTACCCTCTGCTGGGGAGGAAGACTGGAAGGAACTTCCTCCAAGACAGGATGTCCCAAAGGGAACATTCTCAGAGTTGTTCCTTGTCCTTGATGCCTTCATTCAGCCAAAAGAGCCACCTGCCATTGTCCCCAGGGGAGGAGGTGTCTGGGGCAAAGCTCAGCCACTTCCACTGCTGTGGTCAGAGTCCAGCAGCCACTGGTTCCTGCTGCCTGTGAGAAAGTACTAACCAAAAAGTGCTTTTGGTTTAACCCTTCACACACCATTTCTCAGGGAGCTTTAAAAAGTGCTGAAGTACTTTTTCCTGAGGAAGGCATCAGGGAATGGTGGGAGTGCCTCTGTTCAAAGGGGTGGGGGGACTGGTTGTTTCTTTGAACAAAATGTCCCTATGAGTTCCTGCTTGCATTTTGTCATGGGAATTTTTTCTTGCAGTACTTCAATACCTTAGAGAACAGCCTGGTGAATCTCTTTGTGCTTTTGACCACTTCAAAGTAAGTTCATGCTCTTCTATCTCAGTCTTTCCCTTTATCCCAAAGGAGTCTGGCAGAGCCAAGAGTTTATCTGCAGAAATGCTCTGTTCTCCAAATGTGTGACCCCTTTCCTCTTCCTGAGTGAGAGAGATGTCCAGGGTCAGCCTGCATGGGAAGAGCTGGTATTTCATTTTACTTTAGGACACTGTGACCTCAGCTGCAGAATTATCTCTAAGGACTCAGATGTTTTCATCACTGTGAGGGCAATAAGGGGGGAAAACAGCTTTGGTTAGGCCTTGGTCCAAGAAGGGAAAATGTGTGTTTGTGCTCCTTTGTCAGCCAACAACTTGCAGGTGAGGAGAAACTTCCTATTCCTGTGCTGCAGTTACCTGTCTGCTGGGAAACTGGGATAACAGCAGTGAGTAAATATTGATCTGCTGTCAGGGAGAGCCCTGAGGATTAGGAAATTAGCAAAGGATGGAAGAAATCTGAGGTTGTAACACCTGCACCGAGGCTGTGCTGCTGTTGTTAAGTATCAAAGCATAGCCCTTAACCACACCATAAATCCCATTTGGTGTTTGGGATGTGTGAGGAATGTGCTTGCCACATTTATTTTTACTCCACGAGTTCCGTACAAATGTGCAGATCTTTAGATGTGAGTCTATTCACACCCTCCCTCCCTGGGGCCTGTGCAGTGGGCAGTGTACCATGAGTGTTTTGGTGCTCACCCTTGTGTCCTTTGGGATGCAGTTTCCCTGATGTGATGATGCCGTCCTACGCCCGCAACCCCTGGTCCTGTGTCTTCTTCATCGTGTACCTCTCCATTGAGCTCTACTTCATCATGAACTTGGTGAGTCCCCAGGGGAGCACTTCACTTCCCTCTGCCTGCTTCTGGAGCTCATTGCTCAGCAGAGTCTTCCCCATTCCCAGAACTGCTCTGCAATCATCTCAGACCCTTTGGCAGAACACTTGGCTACAGATAGAACTCTTTTAATGTCTAACCATGAGGAATTGAACTAAATCACAGAAAACCAAATTATATGAGCATCTTTCAACTACTCTCCCATTAATACCGTGCTTGGAGTGACATACTCGGTTGCATGAAATTTATTATCCTTCTCTGTCTTAATTATTTATCACAAAATGGCATTTTATTATCTGGACTTGCCCGAAATACTTTGTAAATCAGTTTGAAGGGGATGGAATTACTCAGGATGGCAGGACTGCAGTGCTGATCACTGCATGGTTGCCCAGGGGAAGATGTGAGTGCTGGAAAAGGACTTGCCAAAGGAGCTGAGGAATTCTGCAGCCCAAGGTGAGGGATTTGATGCTTGTTGTTGGATTTCACTGCCTTCCCAGATGGAGGGTTAGCTTTGCTATGTGTTAGCCAAAGCTCCCAGGAAGGGTGAATCCAGAGAGCAGCCCTCAAACTCTGCTTTCCAGGAACAGATCAGGGCGTTTTAATTAATCCTTTGATACGGTTTTCTGTTGGCATTTGTGTAGCACTTAAAACCCACTAGCAAGTGGTGAGAGGCCAGAACCATCTGGACCTCCTCCAAAAAGTGGATCAGAACTGTGAGCCCGGGGATCCCTTTGTGGGATCCCTTGTACCAGCGAAACCTCACTGACTCCATCAGCATTCCTGCTGCAGGCAGTGCCTCTCCTTGCTTCCTGAAACCCTGCACAGTATAAGGGTCAAAACAGCACTTTTTTTTTCCCTTGTCTTCTCAGCTTCTGGCTGTTGTGTTTGACACTTTCAATGACATTGAGAAGAGGAAGTTCAAGTCCCTGCTGCTGCACAAGCGCACGGCCATCCAGCACGCGTACCGGCTGCTGGTCACCAAACAGGTACAGCTGTGCCAGCAGCACCCTGGGCTGCCTGCTGGGACAGCACCTCCAGAAAAAGGGCTTTGAGCTCTGCTGATTGTCATCAAAACCCACGGCCTGCTGGGTTTTTCATTCTTGTTCACCTCTGTGTGCTCTGAATTTCGGCCCTGTGTGAGGTTATGGCTTGGTAAAATGAGGGAGATTTGTTCTGGAGTGCATGTGATCATTGATTTCTCTCTGAATCAGTCTGGGTCACTTGAGGACTCATTTGGCTTACCAGCAATCACTGCTGAGAGGAGGGATGGGTATGCAAATGAAAATATAATCCATTTTCTAGATCCTGCACAAATGAGCAGTGCAGAAACAGAAGGAATTCACCTACAAACAGGACAAACACTGTGAGGAGAATGTTGATTTCTTGCTTAACTTGTTGGAGCAGCAAGAGAAATAAGACCCAACAATAACTAACCCACTTCTAGTAGATTAGTTCATGTTTAGTGCACATAGCTGATGGTCTTAAAAAGTGCCATGATGGGATCTGTTAGGCTGCCTGCTAATTTCCCAAGAAGAGGGGTTGAACTCTGCTTGAGGTGTCTGGTTGGACAATTTTCAGGTGATGGGGCAGCAGGGAGCAGTTCTGCATTTGCTGGAGGGATCCATTGCCAGCAAAGCTTTCTGATCTCTGTGCCCTGGGATGAGCTTGGTGTGTGAAAGTAATAGCTCAGGGTACTTAGGGGGCTCAGTTATAGTGTATGAAACCCTGCTTAAAACAAATCCAGAGTGAGAATTAAAAGCCTCTGTGCATTCCTGCCTGATGCTGCTGTTTCTGACAGCGTTCCTTTGTTGCCAGAGGCCGTCTGGAATTTCCTTCAAGCACTTCGAAGGGCTGCTGCGGTTCTACAAGCCTCGGATGTGTGCCAGGGAGAGATATCTCACCTTCAAAGCACTGAATCAGAGCAATACCCCTTTAGTCAGGTAGGATGCTCCTGCTGCTGCACCCAGGGCAGGGAGGTTGCTGTGCTTTGGAGAGGATGGCTGGGTTTATGGAATGAGCGCTGGGGAAGGGTTTTTCTGGGAAGCAGGGAGCTGGGAGGGGTGGGTACCCTGAGAGCTGAGGTGCTGGAGTTCCTGCGTGCCCTCTTGTGGATACAGGGCTGTGCTGGCACTCACAGGCAGGAGCTGCTTCCCTCTCCCCTGGCAGAGCAGAGGCAGGAGCTGGGAGCAGCCCAGGAGCCTGCCAGGAGCATTTCCTCACACAGCGCAGCCTCGCAGCTTAGCAAGTTTTTGCTTTTTTCCAGCAGCTGGCTGTCCCCCCCAGGGTTTTGTTAATTAAAATTTGGTTCTGCTGGTGCTTTCAGGGAGGCCATCCTCTGTGTTATGAGGCAGAGAATTGCCATTCTGGTGGGGGGTGGGTGCAGCTAACTCCAGCCAGCAAGGGAGTAGAGGGAATTAGAGCAGGAGACCTTCTCTTCCTTTTCCTTTGTTCTGGCCACAGACAGGTTCCAAGTGACTCTCCTATCAAACTGGTGCTGATGCTTCTCCTTGAAGTCAAGTGCTGCAGAGAAGTATTGAAAATGGCACAGGGAGAAAGACTGAGTTGTGAAATTTAGGCACCAATGTCACCAGTAAGAGTCTGAGAAGTTCAGCATCCTCACTTCCAGACACATAAAAGCTGTTACAAGCCTGACCCTGGGCACCTAGACAGGCACTCATGTTCTATGAGTTTCTTTGCTTTCATGTCCTTTTTCAAACTTCATTTTTACCCTGAAAAGAAAATGTGCAAAGATGTTAGGAAAGGACTGTACGAGTAATTAAGCCAGTCCAAGACTTCTTCATGAAGAGCAGTGCAATCTCCATCCCTTGGAGTTGGCATCTAAGCTTCAGGTCCTTCCTCTCAGTGGTAAAACTCTGGAGTTCAGAAGAGTGAGTTTCCCTTAAGGGCTGAAGCATTACAGAAAGGAGATTCTGGCTATTGTCAGTCAGGAACCTTTGGCCAGGCTGGGAAGAGGTCACTGCTGAGTCCTGTCAGCTGTGGCTGCAGTTCTGATAAGGAGTTAATAACTTCCAGGGACTCTCCACTAGTGATGTCTGACAGAGATAATTAATGATCTGCTCACCCTCAAGGCTCTGATCAGATGTTTCTTTCTGTTTTGCAGTCTAAAGGATTTCTACAATTTCTATGAAGTTGTTGGCTTAAAATGGAAGGTAAGAGTTTGTTGGGTGGAGAAGAAGGAAACTGTGTGTGGGAGGGAGAGAAAAGGAGTGGTTGGAGAGGAGCTGGGTGAGAAACAAAGGCAATCTAAGAGAAGCAGGTGATGGGGGTAGGGTGGGTCTCCATCCCTGCCCTTTTTTTTTGCATGGCTGTAGCTCTGGCTGCTGCTGACTGTGGCTGTTCTGCTTCCAGGCCAAACGGAGCCGCGAGCACTGGTTTGATGACCTGCCACGGACTGCGTTCCTTATCTTCAAAGGTGACACACTCTTTGCATGGCAGTGTGTGTTCAGCTGGCAGGAAGAGTATTCTTTACAAAGACAGAACATTCTGAAGGGACTTTCTCTTGTGTCCCTGGCAAACACCTCAGGGAAGGCTTTCTAAGTAACTCCCTGCGTGTCCAGTGCCTCCAAGGCCAGAGGCTGGGATTCGGAGTCTCCAGGGAAGATTTCTGTGCTGTAAATATTCCTGCAGTGACTGTGGACTGGGATTTGGGTTGTCACAAAAGCTGTTAGGCAGCCTGGTCCCAAGATGTGGTTGCAGCTCCCATTCAAGTCGAGAACAGCAGTTTGGGAAGGGAAGAGAGGCCTGAAACTCCCATCAGAATCATGTCTTGCCAATTTAACTCCTGTGTCCCAGGTTCCCTCACTGGATTGTTGCCAGTCAGAATTAAGAACCTGCAGCTCTTCTGAGGTGTTGTGTGCTCCTGGGGAACAGCTGACACCCTCTGATCCAAATACAGCTGCCACAGGAGCCCTCAGAGCTCTGCTGATGTTCCCAACCCTCCTTGTTCCAAACACAGAGCATTTACCTCTGTCCACCCCAGAATTGGCACACAGAGACCAAACAGGGCATCTTGGGGGCTAAGGATAATGACTTCATTGCTGCTAAAATTCTAAAGGATATTTAAACTTGTTCCCAAAAAGTGAAAGTTAATCATCTGCTGATCTGTTTAGCTTCTGTGCTGAGGATTGGCGTGGAAAATGTCTCTAAGGAGAAGACAGAGGGATCTGTGGTATGGAGGGTGGTGTAAATGTTTGTTTTATCCTACTTTCCTTCACACAGGCATCAACATCCTCGTGAAGTCCCGTGTGTTCCAGTACACTATGTGTGAGTAGGAATAATCTGGTGGCTCTGGTGTGCTGGGTGTGCCAGCCCTCCAAAGACTTGGTGTGGTCTGAGCTGTGGTTCGTGGACAAAATTTGGAGTTTTAGTGGAGAGGGAGGGAATTGCTTCATTGTACACCAGCCAGGGCTCTCAGCTCTCGTTCTGGAGAGCCTCCCTGGCTCACTGCACAACAGCCCTGTGGAACTTGTTGTATTTAGGTGGGTTGGTGATCAGCTTTTCCAACCTTTGGGGGTTTATCTTGCAGCTGAAGGATGCTGGATAAGGAAGTGCCTTGCCATTCTGTTTGCTCTCAAGGAGCTGTGAGCATCCTCAGTGCTGGAGGGATTGCTTGGCAACTGAGCTGCCTGAGACAGGGAATCTGTGCTTCTCTTCTCTAGGGGAGGAAGAGAGATTCCTCCTGGTGCTACCTGCTGGCTTCTAAGTGATCAATTCCTACTCAGTAATTTGGGAGCTGGGCTTTTTGGTTTTTTCGTTTTGTTTATTTTTGAACATAAAGGCACTGCATCTGTTAAAAACCTGGAGAAAGATATGGGGGAAGACTCACAATTTATGAGTTCAGTTTGTTCATTAACTAGGAACCAGTGACCCTGCCACTTGTCCTGTATTGTGTTCTTTTTGTTGGCCTAAGAAATGGATATCCAGGTGTGGTTTTGCTATGGGTTTTTCCTTTCTTTTCCAGACACTGTGGTGGCTGTGAATGGGATTTGGATTCTTGTTGAAACATTCATGCTGCAAGGTAGGAAGCATCACAGCTTGTTGCTTAACTGTGGTGCTGGAGGATTGGAAAAAAGGGAGGACTTGAGAAAGCTGTTCTTGTGTCTTGCAGGAGGGAATTTCTTCTCCAGGAATGTCCCATGGAGCTACGTAGTCTTCCTCACAAGTAAGCTGATGCCTCCCAACAGAGCTGTGTCATTTCCTGAGGAGCTGGGAAGGGAATTGAAGTTATAACTTAACCATGGGTGTAGAGTCTCCACGCACAACAATGGTGTGCCTGGCAGGGGTTGTTCTGCAGACTTCAGAGAGAAATCTCCATGAACACAGGGAAATGTGTTGATTTGGAAGGGAGAATTCTCTTTGGCATCTCACTGAGAATGAGGAGGATGGGTGGGGTCTGTTAAACCCCTGTTCAGAAATCCTTTAAAATCCCCACACATCCAGGAGGGGATGAGCCTTTCCTGTCAGGCTGCTCATTCCTGACCCCTCTTGTTTTGCAGTCTACGGTGTGGAGCTGCTCCTGAAGACCACTGGGCTGGGGCCTGTGGAGTACCTGTCCTCAGGTTGGAATCTGTAAGTGCACATTCATCTTTTTGGTTGGAAACACCAAGTTCTGAGCCAAGCCTGTAGAGAGGAGGCCATCAGCAGCTGTTATAATTCTTCTGCCCCCAGCCTCAT
Source organism: Chloebia gouldiae (assembly GCA_003676055.1). Lineage (NCBI taxonomy): Eukaryota > Metazoa > Chordata > Aves > Passeriformes > Passeridae > Chloebia > Chloebia gouldiae. The sequence goes on along the minus strand of QUSF01000030.1, from coordinate 7,589,016 downwards.
GCATCTTGTTAGGCTGGAGCAGCACCAGTCCCTCTTCTCTGCTGAAGCACTGCTGATAAATCATTGCTCTTAGATTTATTTTATTTTGTTTTTCTTTCCAGCTTTGACTTCTCAGTCACCCTGTTTGCATTTTTGGGGCTCATGGCACTGGCATTCAACATGGAGCCCTTTTACTTCATCGTGGTCCTGCGACCCCTCCAGCTGCTGAGGTGAGCTGGGATTCCAGAGAGCAGGTGGGAGAAAAGAGCCTTGTTTTCCATCAGTCCCACTGGGGACTGAGCTCCTTAGCAGGAGAGGGCAAGGATTGCTCTGTGGGAATGTGACCGTGGCAAACAGGAATTGCGTGGGGTAATGGGATTAGCCCGAGTTATGGAAAAGAATGATAACAAAAACTTGGGATGGGATATGAAAACCCCGTGCTTTGGAGCTTAAGCTGATCTCTAATAGAGATCAAGGGATTTACTGGGGGCAGATTATCCTGTGTCTGCCTTCGTGGGGTTCTTACACCTCCTCTAAATTGTCTGATGCTGTTCAGAGAAAAGCTCTTCTGTCAGGGTGAGATGGTCTGAGCCAGTTTAATAATTTCCATTGAATTACCAGAAATTACAGTTTTCAAAGGATGCTGCTTTGTAGGTGAAGTACTGCCCTGCTCCAACTGCATCTCACACTTTGAGCAAGGCCATGGCCTGTAACCTCTTTGCAGTTCAGGGAGCTGGGGTTGATTAACCCTCTCATGTCGAGGTACACTCACCTTCACAAACACCTCCACAGCCACAGGGGGATGAGATTTGAGGTGAAGTGTTTCATAAAAAACAAGCTGATGTAATTTAGCTCTCCAGTGAGGATTTTAAGAATACTTCATGATGCTGAAGAGGGGAAAAAAAATAATGTTTTCTCTGTTCCTCCCCTGCCAAAGCCTGTTTGGCAGCTGTGTTTCTCTGTAAAGGCTGATGGGGTTGCCAAATCTTAAATTAGCAGGCACAGTGTAGTTTTCTTCCATCAATTTTTATTGGGTCATGGGGGAAACACAGAAAAGCTTGTGTCTGGGGGAAGCAGGAATGAATCCTGACCCTGTACATGGGCCTAGTGTAAGTTCTTAAAAATTTTAGAAGTTTTAAATAGCTGTTTATGCATCGTGCCATGTAAAAAGACAGCCTTTTTTCCCCCTGAGATCTTCAGTCTTGTAAACAGCTGAATGTGTCACAAACACTTAGATGGAACAGCAGGTGAGCAGAGACCACCTGAGCAAGAGGTCAGGAAAGTCAGGAAACCTCACAGTCATTGACCTGCGAGGTAGAGAGAGCTGGAATTGTCCTTTTAGCTCTTTCCCCCAGCACCAGGAGAGCTGCAGGGTGTGGGTAACTCCTGGCCTCTCCTTTCAGGCTCTTCAAACTGAAGAAACGCTACAGGAACGTCCTGGACACCATGTTTGAGCTGTTCCCTCGCATGGCCAGGTACCAACCTCTGCTCTACCAACCTCTGCTCCTGGGGTGATGGCAGGGAGAGGGCAGTGAAGGTTTGGGGTTGGGGTAGGGACCTGTCCAACCTGCTGAAGGGATTTTTGGGTGATGGCAGGG
>QUSF01000030.1:7568796-7587429 GCA_003676055.1 Chloebia gouldiae | reverse complement strand
GAAGGGATTTTTGGGTGATGGCAGGGAGAGGGCAGTGAAGGTTTGGGGTCAGGGTAGGGACCTGTCCAACCTACTGAAGGGATCTATGCTCTGATCTGTCAGTGGGTGGTTACTGATTCTTTTTAACCAGTGCAGTGTTCATCTTCCAATTCCTTGGAACAGCAACACTCCAGCACCCTGGGATCCTCCTGCTTTGGTGGTAGGAGGATAACTAAGAGTCCCTGCTTGTTTTAGTCTTTCTCCCCCATCCCAGCTCTTGCTGGGACCAAGCCCCTGTGGGAAGAACATTGGCACGAATCCCCTTGGCCCCAGCTGTTCCCTGTCCTCAGCAGAGCCCCGGAGAGCATTTTTGTGAAATGGTGGGGCAGAGGGAGCCTGGTGTTTGAGTGCTCCTCCAGCCCTGCTTCTCTCACAGGAGGCCTGAGCTGGCTGCAGAGCCCTGCTCTTGGCACAGTCCCTGCCTGCAAGGATGTGGAGAGGGCAGAAACAGTGTGTGGTGCTCTTTACTAAAGGAGCTGTGCAGAGATGTTTATTTAACAGAAAAGGACAAACTGGGAGGCAATCCAGGCTGCTCTTTGGTTTCTCTCTTCACTGAGTGGCAAACTCCTTGTCCAAGGACTCCCTGAATGAGAGCAGGCCAAGAGCTGCAGAGCCACAGCAGCAGGGAGGGTGGGCTGGGGTTTCCAGTGCTGCTTCCCATCCCTTGGAAATTCCTCCCAGAGCAACCAGCCTAGGATTTTGTGTTTCCCTGCCTTAGCAACTCTTCAACATACAGTACCCTTTCTGTTTCTGCCTCCAGCCTGGGTTTAACCTTGCTGATCTTCTACTATTGCTTTGCCATTGTTGGCATGGAGTTCTTTGCTGGCGTGGTCTACCCCAACTGCTGCAAGTGAGTAGCTCAAATCCAGCCCCCTCAACAGTGCTTTTGGTGCTCAGCCAGCAGCAGGGAGCTCTGGCAGGTCCATTTCCCTGTGGAGAACTGGCCAGAGGATGGGGCTAAATGGAGTTTTGTAGCTAAGGCAACACGTGGCAGAAATCCAGGAGATACTTAATTTCTCTTGCCCCATGCCTGGAAGTGTCCAAGGCCACATTGGACAGGGCTTGGAGCAACCTGGGATGGTGGAAGGTGTCCCTGGCTGTGGCAGTGGGTGGAACTGGATGGGCTTTAAGGTCCTTTCCTACCCAAAACATTCTGTTTCTATGATGCCAGAGTTGCTTGTCCAGCAACAAATTCACTCAACATAAATTCACCTGGTCCTGGACTCTAAGTTGTGCTCTGCCTTTAATGATGGCAGACCACTTGGAAGTGCCAAGCTTGAAGGGTGTAAGGAACTCAAACTCTCAGTTTCTCTGGTGTAATATTTGCTGAATGATTAGAAAGACTCCATGTGCTCCCTGGGCTTGTGCTGGGCTGCGAAAGAGAGAGCATTCCTTTCAGAGGAAAAGACAAGTGTTGGCCAGCAGGTAGAAATTGCTACTCTTCTTACCACCTTCTAGAGGGGCTGGTATTTATAACTTTTTAGATTTTCCTTGCTTTTCCAGTCTCTGCTGATTCTTTGTCCTGTTTTCTCCAACCAGCACAAGCACAGTCGCAGATTCCTACCGCTGGGTGAACCACACAGTCGGCAACAAAACAGTTGTGGAAGAAGGTTATTACTATCTCAACAACTTTGACAACATTCTGAACAGCTTTGGTAAGGGCACTTCTGTCCCTAGAAAAGATTATCCTGTGTTCCTGCAGAGCTGGATGGCTCTGTAATGCTCATGTGAGCCTGGGGCTCTCCCAGGGCAGTGCTGCTAATGCACCTCACTCTGCATCCTGCTCTTTCTCTTTGGAGAGCTCCAGCTGACTGGCTGTGCCAGGACTGCTTTGCAGGGTAAGCAGAGGTCTCTCAGAGCCAGCTGGAAGGCAGCAGATCTGTTCTGGCTGGTGATCAGACCAGAGGTGTTCAAGGAAGGCATTCTCCACTGTCCTTCTAAAGAGCCAGCAGTGATGCCTCTCTTTAAACCCTCTGATGAAAAATAATTTGCATGTGTTGATTGCTCTCCATGATTTTTCTTAATGTGTGAGCAGAATGCTTATCTCCTGGAGATTTCAGAGCTCTCCATGCTCTCTGGTGAGGAGTCAGGCCTGGTTTCTTTAAGAAACAGAGATGAAGCCATGCTGCAGGTTCTGTGGGTCTGACCCTTTGTCTGAAGGAATTGCAGTGGGGAGGGTCTGCATTCTCTCTGAATTTGCTGTCTTTAATCAAACTTGGCTGTCTTGTGACAGTCTTCCCTGTCAAACACTTTATCTAAAAGTCACTGTAAAACAGGTCAGGATTGATAAAACAATTCCCTGAGTGTGTTTTCTCCCTCTTCTGTGCAGTGACACTGTTTGAGCTGACGGTGGTCAATGACTGGTACATCATCATGGTGAGTGACCCCCTGCAGGCAGCACAGGCTCTGCCAGCTCAGGCACACCTTCCACACCACCCCTGCTTTCTTCCCGTGGTGGCTTTGCTGCCAGGTTCTTTTGGTCCTGACTGTTGGGGGACATTTGACCCCTGCCATGCTGCTGGGCATGTTTCAGGCTTCACAGGCTGGACAAATGAAGTCACCCTGTGCTCCAGTTTGTCACCCTGCTGTCCAAAGCCACCAGCTTTGGATGTTCTGTGTGTTTGCCTGTAGGAACATCTCTTTTTAGCTGCAAGGACCTGGTTGGGTCATTGAGCATTGCACAAGCAGTCCCTGGGGCAGAGTGCTTGTTTCTGCTGCTTTGTGCATTTGTTGACAAGCAGTTAACGCTGCCTCTCCCTTCTTTGGTGCACTGCTCACTTCTTCCCTCTCCTCTTTAGGAAGGGGTGACATCCCAAACCACTCACTGGAGCCGTCTGTACTTCATGATCTTCTACATTGTGACCATGGTGGTGATGACAATCATCGTGGCTTTCATCCTGGATGCTTTTGTCTTCCGTATGAACTACACTCGGAAGAACCAGGATTCAGAAGGTCAGAACTGAGGTCTGGCTGACCTGCAGCCTTGTGTCTTCTCTCCCTGCTACTTCATGTCTCTAGGAGAAAATGGGATTGACCAGGAAAAAAACAGATTTTTTTTTTTAACCTGACATCCTGAGCTAATTCCTTTGCTCGTTGTACTTTTGCTCAAGCTTGATCTTTGTGTGATATTTCTGTCTGCTCTTTGTGTTCTGCCCCTCATCTCTCCCCCTGAATTCCCCAAAAAGCATGGGTGGGTGTATTTATGTGGGTTTTATATATGTCTGTATGTTTGTGTGCACACACACATACAAACTTCAACCACTTGAGCCATTTCTACCAAATTCTTTGAGAACAGGAAGTCTGTGGCCATTTTATAGGAAGTCCATTTCATGCAAGACTTCTAGGAAACATTGCAGCAATCATGTAGCAGAGTTCATTGAGGGACCTAACAAGAAGGGAAGGTTGATAATTTTTTTAAACCAATTTCCCTTCCTCACTAATGCACTCACTGGTGGCAGGATGTGTCTCCAAGGTGATTTGCCAGCACTTGTACCACAACCTGGGGGACAACAGACACTGTCTGTCCAGTTCTTCCCACATTTTCTGGTTGTACTTAGGCTGCTGACTGTGTGCTGGTTTTGGACGTACCTTTTCCTCTAGGAAGTGGCAGAGACTGGGCTCTGCACCTCCCTCATCACTTACTCACTGTCCTTTTCCTCCTGAGCTGGGGGTCTGGAGCTGCAGGCACCTTCCTGACCTGCTAATTCAGGTGCCAAAGCCACACTAATGGCTCACAGCCCTTCTCCTGCTGTTCATTCAGGTGAATACCCCACCCCCCTGGGGTTTTATATGCCAGAAGATCAAATTTGTGTGGCACAGGAGCTGTTAATTAGGGAAACACTTGTGATCCTTCCTGCACCCAGTTTGAAGGGAGCTGTGAAGGACATTGGCTAACCCTGGACTCCCAAGCTGTCTTAGGCAGGTGAAGGTCAAAAGGCAGAAACTGTTATGTGATTATTTGATTTCTTAACTTAGAGGCCACAAAAAAAGCTACAAGATTATTTATTTTTTTTAAGATACCAAGGAGCCAGATGAGAATAGTTTGAGCCAGAAGGTTTGCTGGCCCTACTCACTAGTTAACTTTCTCCCTGCCTTGTTGGGGGTTGAACATATCCATGTTCTAGTCACAAGGGCAGGTACAGACTGCACCTGACCTCTGGCTTGGTCCTGTGTGCTTTAGGCTTTGCCTTCCAGGGTTATGGTAGCAGCTGTTGAAGCAATGCTCATCTTGGTGACTTTTTTTTTTTCTCCTCTTTCTATTTCTTGCCTCTGCAGAAGATAATGGCATTGTGCTGGAGAAGGAGATCTCCAAGGAGGAGGTGATTGGCATAATTGAGCTGTACAAGAGGACTTCAGCTGCCACTGAAACAGCTCAGCTGCAGAAGATCGTGTTGCAGATGGACAAATATGGGGTAAGAGGAAACGTTGTGAGTTCTCACCTTCAGGAGAGAGAGGTGTGCCAGGGCCACTTTGTCTGTCTGGAGAGAGAAGATCCACCTGCCTGTGTAGTGTTCAGGGCTGAGCTGCTGGAGGAACTCTGCAGCATCACAAAATTTTGCTGCTCCTTGAATAGGCTTGACAAAGGCTGGTCCCTGCTGCCTGGATACTTCCCTAAGAGCTGTCCTGGCCCCTGCTGACTGGAAAAAAAGCATATTTCTATTTCCTCTAAGGAAGCCACTATCTCGTAATTCTGCTCGTCTCTCTGTGCCATCATTCACTGAAGCTTGGACAGTCCTGGAGCATTATGCAGCAGCATGATGGCATTGATTCCAGATCCTGCCTTTCTCCATGGCACTGCTTATGCTTCCATTCTAAAACATTCTAAATTGGGAAAATGAGCTCTTGTCTCAGAAGTGTTGTCTCATGCAGCTGGGAAGAGTTAAAGTGGTTGTTTTAACAATGGCCCTGACACAGGGCAGGTGCTGCAGCCTCTCAGGTGACAACAGAACAGCCTGGGGTGGTCTGAGCTCATCAGGGGGTGATGGGTGTCCACAGGAAGAATGCTTGAACTTCCAGTTCAGATCCAGCTGCTCAGTGACCAATTAATGTCTTGTTTGATGTTTCCTCCTCCTTGCCCCAAATCTCTAGCAAATGTCCACAGTGTTTCTGGGACGCAGGTCCAGGACCAAGAGTGACCTGAGTATGAAGATGTATGAGGAGGAGATACAGGTATGTGGGCCTGAGCTGGAGCTGCCACCAAGTCTGTGGTGAGAGCATTCCCTGCAATAACACCCCATCCTTTCAGGCACTGGGGGCTGCTTTCCTCTGAGCCCAGGGGTTTGTTAAACCACAGAGCACATCAGAGCTCCCCAGTGGGTGCAGGTGTGTCAGGCCAGTCACAGTGACCACGCTGAGGGTGTGCACAGGCACTGCTGCTTTGCTGAGCTGCCCTGGGCTCCCCAGGTGTCTGCTGGGGCTGTCAGCACAGCTGTGCTGCCTGGGGCTTGGCTGCTGAGCACAGAGCTCTTAAACCTCTGGAATGTGGTTGTGTTTGAGCTTAGGTGTGTCTGTCTGACACAGAAACCAAAGCTGCCTTGTCCCAGGCAGGCCTGCCTGGTTTGCAGGCTGAGCAAGATGGGAGACAAGTAAATCAGCAGATTCCCTGGATTTTTTTGCACCTTCCTGCCAGTGCCATCTGTGGTCAGGAGCTTTCTGCCATGGGTTTGGTCACTGACAAAGGTAGTTGAAGGTCGTAGGCTAATGTAATGATTAGTGCTGAAAAAATCAATCTTGTAATCATTTGAATTGGTCCTTTGTCTCCAGAGCAGACAGATTGGGGATGACTCTTGAGTCCCCCTAAGGAAAATGCACATTATTTACCATGGGGCTGGGTCACCTGCAGAGAAACCTCCTGCCTGTTGTGCTTGGTCTGTGACATCCTGGAACACCCTGGGTGCTGCCCAGCACCAGGAGCTGCCCTGCAAGTCCCAGACATCATGGGAAGAGCCATCCTCAAGCCCTGGGTGTTCAGGAGGGACATCCTGAGGGTGGGAAGTTTCCTTGGGCTGTGGCTGGCAAGGTCTCAGTGCATCCACCACAGGCATGCTGCAGTTAGCTGAGTTGTTCCAGGAGGTCAGGCTGTACCCAGGGCTTTGGAAAGAGCCCTCTGTGCCTGAAAAAATGTGCCCTCAATGGCAGTGACAGCAGGCTGTGTGCTTTTGGGGTGTGTGGGGCACAGCCTGATCCCTGCCTGTTTACTCCCCTGCTGCAGGAATGGTATGAAGAGCACTCCAGGAAAGAGGAATCTCAGACACCACTGCAAGAGCCTGCATCTGCTTCCAGCAGCTCTCTGAAGCCCCTGAGCCTCCGACAGCGCTCCCAGACTGTCATTTAGGCCTAGCTAACGCGAGCCACCTTCTATGCAATAACCTAGAGTATTCCTCCCCAGCCTGTGTTTTGGGAGGGTGTATATAGATCTGTCAGTGTACCAGTGTAGGGATCAAATCTTGCCCCCAGCAGTGGTTGCTGAGAAGCCAGAGGCCCAGGGGCTCAGGGGAGGGCTGCTGCACACAGATTGAGCGTGATGCCCGTGCTCAGCCTGGGCAGAACAGAGCCCTTGTCCCTCTGAGCCCCTTCCCAGGCTCCAGCTGCTGCTGCTTGTCTTACCACTAACAGACCTTGGGGAAAGGGATGTGTAATCCATTAACAGCAGGGAACTGGCTGAAGTCACCTGCTTAACAGTAAAACTTCAGCCCTTTTGGAAGATCCCTGTTGCTCAAAGGGTACCATTAACCTAGGGACAAAAGAGCAGGGAGTGAGTTTTTGTTTCTGCTCCACCTTCCTTGCGCAAAGAAAGGGGAGGTGGTGTGGAATGTCAGCACTTTTGGAAGGGCAGCCTGCCCTCCCCCTCCTTTTTGGCACACCTAGATGCACTCCCTGTAGCAGCTCCAGCTCTGATTACTGAACTTTGCTGTCCCCAAGTAGATCTGAGGCAGAAGTGAGGGCCAGCACCTCAGCATGCTATGACCAGAGGTGGGGCAGGGCTCTGCTGTATCTGCATCACTGCTGGTCAGTCCTGCCCGTGGCAATGCCTGGCCTTTGCAAACCCCAGAGCTCCTGTCTCTGTTCAGGGAGGGGGATTCTGCAGGCTGACGTGGCTGTTGGGCTCTGCCACTTGGCCACCTGCTCTGAAACCTCTCTGGCTGGTCCTTAGCTGGGATAAATGACTGGGAAGAGGAGTTGAAGGTTTTGCAGCTCCAAGTCTGTTTTTTTTCTGCCTGGCTCTGGGTTAAGGAGAGCTCCTGGGCATCACACAGTCCTGCTGGTCAGTCCTCATTCCAACTGAGCAAGTCCCAGCACAGAGTGGGGCTCCTCCCTTGCAGGAATGTTTCTCAGGCTGGAAAAGTCAGCTCAGTCAGCTGTTGGGAAGATCCACTGAAGAATTCCACTGTTACCCTGAATTTTGGCTGCAGGAGGAATGTGGAAGACAAGGATTCTTCTCACCTGTCTGCTTTTTTGCACCTGTGAGCTGAGGGATGAGGAGGAAGGGGGAAAAGGGTTCCCTTCCCAGCTCTGCCAAGTTTCTGGGACTGTGGCAGTTGTGTCATCCTTTGAACCTGTCTCTCCAAGTCTCTCTTTTCCCTGTCAGCACTGGAAGTTCTGAGGGCTGGAAGTCCCTGGCAGCTGGGAGGTTCCCTCACCTCTTGCTGTTTGATTTTTCCTCAGGTTCTGACTAAGAGTGGAGCTTCCTGAGCACCCCTTCTCCAGGTGCACCAGGCAGTGGGAGGTCTGTGTCCCCATCCCCTTTGTCCCACATGCCTGTCTTTCCTTGGTGGCCTCACCTTGTGGCACAGGGACAGCAGGAGAGGGCTGATCCTACCTGGGCAGCTCAGGAGCATTTCCTGGGTGGGTGAGACTTCCAGAGGGAGGCCAGACAGAGCTGCTTGTGGAAATCTCTTCCTCCATGGCACAGTGGGAGCACTTGGAAGGAGGGGGAGAGCAGCACACACGCACCAGTGGCTGTTCCCAACCCTTGCCAAACTCCCTGGGTGCCTCACAGCAATTTTTTGTTTTCTTTCTGGATACTTGCAGGTATGGAACAACTTCTGAGCTGACCCATGAAGGACCTTAAAGGGCTTTTTTCCAAACCATAAATTCAACCACAAATTAAGGAGCAGTGCACTTGTTGCTCTTGCAGCTGCTCTGCGTGGAGTCACAGCCCGGGAGGTTTATCCAGCTTAGTCCTGGGGCTGCAGGAGATGGTCTTGATTGTGCTTTAAGTTGTGGACAGAATGAATGAGCGTTATGAAGGTTACTGGGGAAAAAAATGTGGCTGTGGTTAATCACCACATTCCCCTACAGCCGATTTCTCCTGGCAGGGCTATCAGTGACTTTTTTTTTTTGGGGGGGGTGGGTGTTTTCTGGGTGTGAAAGGAGCTGTGGCTTTAAGCTGTGTTGAGGAAGGCACGGAGGGCTGATCATGCAATAAAGGGCTCCCTGGAGGGCTGGGGGTCAGGGTGCTGCCTCCAAGGTGTTGATCCTCCCCAACATACCCGCTGTGTTCGTTATTTTTGTAAAACCAAGGAGGGCAGCAGGAGTTTGCATCTTCCTTATGACTTTGGAAGGAAACAAAGTTTGAGTACGGGGCATCCCCTTCTATTTATCCTCCTCTCCCTCCCCCCACCCACAGACTGACGACAGAGACAATCATTTTGTAGGGAGCACGGGAGGAAGCACTGCAGGATTTTGTATGCTGGTGTTTTGTTTATAAAAAACCCGATTTTATGGACGTGTCTGTCAGATGTTCTCTAGATTTTTTTCAGGCGCACTAATAAAGAGCATCCTCGGCTTCGTAAAGGCAGCGGCTTCCTTTCCTCCTTCCCCTGTTATTCCAGAGGTGGGTTTGGCCAATCTGGAGCATTTCCAGCTTTTGAAGAAGAGCCTGCCTGCCCTCTCTGGTGGCAAGTGCTTGTGTTGGGAATATTTTGCTGCTCCACATTCCTGTTCCGGGACATTACAAAGCCTGCCTTCACTTCTGCCTTCCCCCTGCCAGCTTTTCCCCTCAACACCAACGCTTTCAAAGTCAGGTTTTTAAGGCTGCCTCGGTGCAGTGTTGAGGCCAGAAGGGGTGTTTGACCCTGCACCTCTGTCCTGGGACTTTGGCCAGGCTTTGGATTGCTTTAGCCCTGCCTGTGGCAGGAAGTGGGCGTTGTGTCCCAGATGGTTCTGGCAGCTGCTGGAGCAAGACCAGGGCAGAGCCAAAGGCTGTGGGCACAGGGAGTGTTATTTTTTGTGAAAGCTGCTGGTATCTGTTAGAAAAAGGAGAAATGCTTCAGGAAAGGAGGAGGAACCAGGTCTGACAGTTGTGGTGTTTGCTCAACACCCCCTTCTCCCCTGGGGCAGGGATGTGGGTGTCCCTCTGGGGTGATCATTTGCTTTCCAGCCTGTGTCCTGTGGACCCTCCAGCTGGGAGCAGAGCCACCAGCCCACCCCTCCATCCTGCTGGCACTGTGGGCCCTGCAGGATTCCCTGTCCCCAGGGACTGAGCTATGCTGACCCTGTTTCCAGTGTGGCAGCACATGACTGCTCTGGGGACATCAGCTACTGGAAACCACTTCCCCACTCCCTCAGGAAAAGCCACTCTGGGTTTCCAAGGGCCCTCTGCCCTCCAAGGCTCCGTGCTGAGTAAGGGCTGAGTCAGAGCAGCAGAGAGCAGGAGGAATGGCCCTTGCAACAGGCAAAAGTCAAGGTCGGGTTTGTGTTTGTGGTTTTTTTTTTTTATTGCAGTTTTTTACAGTGCCTAAACCTTGTCCTGCCAGAGGTCAACACTGTGTGTGGAAACCTCCAAGTCCTTTCCTACAGCTCTGCCCACCCCAGGAGGAGGAGAAAAGTAGGATCTGAAACTCAGGTTGAAAAACATTACTAAAAAAAGCCGGGGAAACCAGCCTCCCTTGGTTTGGTGTTTGTTTTTCCCTCAGGCTTTGCTTGCACTAAACCCAGTGCGTCCCTGGAGCACCGTGTCCCCTTAGCCCTGTCTGGCTGTGCCCTGTCTGCCCACGGTGCCAACAGGGACAGCCCTTCCCAAGGACAGATGTGTGCCCGGGCCGTGGCAGTGCCACCCTGTCCCAGAGCGTGGCATGGAGCTGAGGAGGGCCAGCTGGAGCTGAGGAGGCAGAACCTCCCCTGCTGTGCCCCTCAGCTGGCGCTTCCCCATCCTCTGGTGCTGCCACTGCCACCCCACACAGCTGAGGTTTGGATGCTGCTCCTGCCCGGAATTCCCTAAATTACACGGATTGAAGAGAGCGAGGAGAGGACGTGGGCACTGCCAGCTCCTTCCCGAAGGGCAGCAGGGGCCGAGGGCTGGGCTGGCACCTCCAGCAGCACGGGGAGGTCGCGGTGCCCTTGTCCCCTGGCAGGGACGAGGCTGCGTGGGGAGGCAGAGCGAGCTCCGGGGCTGGATCTGCTGGGGCCGCTCAGGGCGTGGGGAAGTGGATGACCCTGAACTCGGTGAGCAGGGCCACGCACAGGAACAGCAGGTAGTAGGCGATGAGGCAGAGCCCGTAGGCCTTTCCCAGCTGGAAGCACTGCGCCGGCACCGTCACCAAGGAGAAGGCCAGGCTCAGCCCCAGCGCCCCGGCCAGCACCCACACCAGGGAGCTGTCAGGCTCCAGCTGCGGGGAGAGGAGGTGATGTGGGGTGACAGGGGGTCCTGCTGCCAGCCTGGCCTGCGTCCCCGTGTCACCACAGTCTTACCTTCACCAGCGGCTGGCTGCTGGTCATCTGCAGCAGGCAGCCCAGCCCCACGCCGACCAGGATGTCTGCAGCACGTTCAGGACGGACACACGGCACAGGGAGAGCTCGAGGGGGCAGCAGCACTGAGCCCACCCCTCTGCCCCACATCCTCCTCCTTCCTGCACCCCATGGCTGAAGCATTCTCTCTCTGTGCTGAATACAACCCTGAGCACTCGAGGAGAGGCTTCACACAAAACCCACCGGAGCGAGGCACAGCCCCCTCCCCTCCTTCCCTTTGGCAAATCCCAAATCTGCCATGCTCCTGCCCAAAATCCCACCCAGCTGGGGCAGCTGTGGGGACAGGGGGGTGCTGCTGGCTCTGCCTCTGCCCCTCCCAAATCCCCCTGTCCCCTTGCTCTGTGGGAACACTGCGGGCTCTGGGATGGATCCCAGCTGCTCTGCAGGGATCCCGCAGCACAAGGGGCTCTCCCTGGGCTGTAGGCAGGGAACCTCGGGCAGCTCCTGCCCCACGTGCCAGCAGGCTGGCCCTGGCATGCACAGGATACTGAAGATGATGCCCCCGAAGCAGGCGGAGAAGGCCATGCGGGGATAGCCCTGCCGGGCCATGGTGAGGTCGGAGAAGGTGTCTGTGGAGGGACAAAAGGAGACCTTGGGCATGGCAGGGGGACCCAGGGTGTGCCAGGGGGGCACTGGGAGCAGCAGAGCCCTCACCCCCGATGCTGTTGCCCCAGGCCAGCAGTGTGAGGCCCAGCACGGTGTTGCTGAGCTGGAAGATGACGCCCAGGGTGCGCAGGATGTTCACCAGCTCCGTGGCCGCGGCGTTGATCCACATGGTACTGGCCAAAAACCCAAGGAAGGCAAACACCTGACAGGAAGGGGAGCAAGCTGGTCCCTGTGTGCATCCCACAGGACCCTGCACACCTCCTGGCATCCCTTCTGGGACATTGGGAAGTGGGAGAGAGCTCCAGCTTCCTGCTCTGCCCCAGGACCCTCAGCCCAGTGTGGAGCAGGCAGTGCCGGTCCCTGGTGGGCGTTCAGGGCTGGGGGACACCTTACACAGTGATACTTGGGTGGCTCCTCATTGCTTGTGGTGATGAAGATGATGAGGGCCAGGGCAGAGGCAACCAGTGTGACCAGTGCCCAGACTGGGAAGATGCCCTGGATCTGGTACAGCCCATCTGCACGTGGTGGGGAGAGGAGGGATAGAGAAGCTGGGACAGAATCCCACCAGGCTTGAGGTGGAGGTAAAGCCTTGTCACCTAATGCCACCTCTGCCCTACACCCTCACAGAGCTGCTCCCCTCCATGCCTCAGTTTCCTAGGCAGACCAGGCCTACTCCACTTTCTCACCAGGACCTGGATGCCGGGGGACCCAAGCCCTCCAGCCTTGTGAGGGTGTATCCAGCTGCAAAGCAGCTGCAAACACAGCTTGGCTCTTCCCTGCCCATCCCTCCTCCCCACAATGGGGAGCCAGCTCTGATAGGCTCCTGCAGTCCCCAGGGCTTTGGTGGCCATCTCAGTCCTGTCCCCTTCTGGAAGCTGGGACTGCCCAGGCTCTTACAGGTGCCTGACTTCAGGGTGAGGACGCAGAGCAGGGGGCTGGTGAGGATGTGCAGGCAGTTGAGGGGTCTCCGCCAGTTCAGGTCATCCTTGTCAGGGTCCACAACGGGAACGGTGAGCAGCAGCAGCAGCTCCACGGGCACCTGGCATGGGGGACACCCACCTGGGACACCCTGCGAGGTGCTCCATGACCTGCTCCCAACCCCACCATCCCCACTGCAAAGCCCCGGGGGACAGAGCCTCCAGCAGGGATGGGGATGCCCCTTGGGGGCTCCTCCTGGCTCGTGTTGCCCCCTACTCACCCTGAAGGCCTTGAAGAGCCGCCAGTACCAGGGCTTCCTCCTCCACTTGCGGCAGTCCAAGGGGCTGAGGGCCGAGGTGAGGATGCGCAGGGAGGTCTCCCGGGAGGGCAGCAGGGGCCGGTACTCCTCCCCTGCCAGGGGCCACGGGGACTGAGCGGGCTGGGGGCTCCCTGTGTGTCCCCAGGGAGCTCCTCCTGCCCCGTGGGCTGTCACCCCACGGGCTCAGTCACACCTGCAGCAGCCTGGGTGGCTGCTGAGGACGGAGCAGAGGCAGCCCTGAGCCCACAGGGAACCACGTACCATAGTCCCCACTGTTTGTGCTCGAGGGCTCCGGCTCTTCCACATCTGTCGGCATCTCTGCGGGGAAGAGGAGCAAGGAGAGGCACTGGAAGGGCACCCCAACCCACCGGGGGTCCCACCCCAGCTGGGCAGCCCTTACCTGGCTCCCAGGCTCCGGGAGGGACCAGCCCATCCCCGCGCTGCCGCCGGTGGATCCAGGTGCAGAGCACCACGGTGAGCACATAGAACACGTAGAGCCCCAGGTAACCTGAGGTGTGGGAGTGATGGGGGGGTCACGGCACCCCCAGGCTGCCCCCGGCACCCCCGGGCTGCTCCCGCCATCCCCAGCTCCCACAGCGCTCACCCAGAGCCTCTCCCAGCCTGATCCTGCCCAAGTAGAGGATCACGAAGGTGAGGAAGACGGCCACCATGTAGAAGATGACATCCCTGAGGAAGGGCCTGGAGGCGGCTGTGAAGGGCTTGACCAGGGCGATGCCCCCGGCCACCACCGTGGTCACAAACACACCGGCACCTGCCAACACAGCAGGACTCTCTCGGGACACAGGAACATCCCACAGCTCCAAAACATCACTCCGTGAGGACGTGGCACTGCGGTTCCCTTACCAAAGACGGCCCCGATGGCCAGCCCTGCTGTCCGGGGGTCAGAGAAAGCCACCACAGCACTGAAGACATCAGGGGCCCCATTTCCAAAGGCCAGGAAGGTGACACCATGGAGAGGGGACGTCAAGGAAAAGCCCTGGTGTCCTCCTCCCCGTGGGGGAGCTGTGTACTCCTGTCCAGTGCCAGCACATGACCACTTGTCCTGCTGTCACCTCCAGCTCACCCTGCCAATAGGTTTCCCCTGGCACGGTGCTGAGGGGACACAAAGTGACCCTGTCATGGCCACCTCCCCTGCCCTGCCCCCACATCCCTTCTGCCTGAGGGCCCCTGTGATTTGCCAAGGATACTGCCACGTTGTGGGACAGCTTCAGGTTGGTGGAGATGGCTGATAAATTGGGGCAGAAGCTGGAAGGGCAGAAATGGAGACACAGAGAGGTGATGGTGCTACTTGGGGGCCACGGGGCTCCTGGTCACTCTGGGGACAGTCCCCTCCTCTGTGGGCCACTCACAACTTCTCTGCTGTCACACCGAGGATGATGAACAGGTACAGGAGCCAGAGAGCCTGTGGGGTCAGGAGTGGCACAGAGAGGGGTCAGTGGGGTTCCCACCACACGCCCCCACAGCAGAGCATTCCCAGCACCGCCCTTTCCCGTCCTTACATAGAGGGTGACAGCCAGGGGCAGCAGCCGGGGCGGGAAGACACAGAAGACCCCATCGAGGTAGTCGAGGAAGCCCCCGTCCAGCCGGCAGTCGGGGTTGCTCCGGATGAAGTGGCACCACTCGGAGCTGTTGTGTTTCCGAACCTCCCAGCACTGCGGAGCAGAGGGGAGCGTGCCTGGCCGGGCTCCCCGAGCACCCACCGCCCTCCCCGAGGGCTGCCACGGCCACCCCGAGGGGACACGGCCACCCACCGCCCCCACAAGCGCTGCCGTGGGGCTGCTTTGGCAGGTCGCTGTCAGCTCTGCCTCGATTTCCCCACCTGAGCCACATGTGCGTGGGTCGAGGGCTGTGCCAGAGCCAACAGAGGTGGAAACCCTTGTCCCCACCCCATCCCTGTCCCCACACAGCCCACACCCACCCCGGGCCGTGGGAAGGCGCCGGCCTGGCAAGCAGAGAGGTTTTCGGAGGAAAAAGCAGCAGCAGAGGAAATCCTGGTGAGATCGCTGCTGCGATGGCGGGGACATGGAAGCAGGCACGGGACGAGACCCCACCACCCCGGCAGCACCCAAATCCCTCCCGGCATCCCCCCCAAACCCCACCGCAGCCCCCAGACTTACATCCAGGCCCCGTGCGTGGCTCAGAGCATCCCCGCCCGGAGGGAGCGTGCGCCCCACGTCCAGCAGCTGCGGGGTCCCGGCTGGCAGTGCCCCGGCCAGGCTGAGCACCCCGGCCAGCCCCGTGGCCCCCTGCCCCATGGTGCCCGGTCCCTGGCGGGGACAGCCCCGGGGGACACCTACCACCGGCAGCGGTCCCCGGGGGCGGAGAGCGGGGGCTGCCCCCGGAGCCCCATCCCGCGCTTCCCAGGCGGGGCGAGGAGGAGTTAAAAATTAATAATAAAATTGGAAATTATAGTTAATGCTAAAAATAATAAAACCGATAAAAAGCAGAGCCCCCCGCGGGCACGTTGCGCCACGTCCTCGCCGGGGGGGGCTCAGCCCGGGGCCACCCCGAGAGGAGAGAGGGGGAACGGCACCCACACCCCACGGACAAGGACCAGGGGACCCGAGGGCAGAGAGGGGACACAGAGGGGACAGAGGGGCCGCGGGACGGGCGGGGACAGGACCCCGGGGGGCGCGGCGGGTGCCGGGCGGGGATGCGGGGATGGATGGGGGTACCCGGGGACCCCACCCGCGGCGCGGCCCCACCGTGTCGGCGCGGCCCCGCTGCCGAGCGCGGCCGCTGATCCCTGCGGCCCCCCCGCCTTAAAGGGGCCGCCACCCTCCGCCCTTAAAGCGACAGCGACACTCTCCCAGGCGGCTGGCGGCTGGCCGCCGAGAGGCGACACGCGCGGCTCTCTGCTCCGTGCCGTCCCTCTGAGGCCGGGACAGCCTCCCGGGGTGCTGCGGGCACCCACCGCCCCCACGAGGGGTGACCCTCTGAGGACGGGCGGGCTCAGCGCAGCCGCGGCCGGGGGCGGTGTCCCGTGGTGGGGCAGCCTCGGCACCGCGGTGCACTGAGCGCGGTGCCGGCGCTCCCGCACCCCACAGACACCCCACACAGTCGGTATGGGGTGCCGGTGCCCCTCTCCGCACCGGTGTCCCCAGCTCCAGGACACCCCAGCCTCAAGCGTGCCCCGTGCAAGCGCCGTGCCCTGTTTGTGGGGTGCAGGCTGGCCCCCACGGCCGGAGCTCCAAGATCTGCATGGGATTCAAAGACCCATTTCCCACCCTGGCCCGTTTCCCCCCGAAGCTGCGTTCTGCATTCTGCCCGGAGAGAGGCGAAGGGAATTGCGCAGGGCCGGGGCTGCCGCGGCCCGAAGGAGGCAGCAGCACCCGGTGTGCTCCCCACGCCCCGGGCGCAGGGACACGCCGCGGCCGCGCCGCTCACACGAGGGGGCCACGCGTGTCCCCCGAAGGGGGGAGGAGGAACCTGCGCACATCTCCTGAGGGCGTGGGGCTGGGAGGGAGGCGGGATGGGAGCGTGGGTGCGGGTGTGGGGCTGAGGGGTGTCACTGTGGGGTGGCATGGGGGGAACAGGGCTGCTGTGGGGGGGGCTCGGGGGTCCCACGGGCCCGGAGCGGCTGGGGGCGCGGCCAGGCCACAAGCCCCGCCCCGTGTGGGGCGCTATGCAGGGTATCGGTGTGGGGGCGTGGCCACAGCGACGCCCCGCCCCAAATCCTGCCCCGCTCCACTGAGCCAACGGGGCGCTGCGGGGCGTGGCCACCGTGAAGCCACGCCCCATCCCCGCCCCTCAGTATCCCGCCATGGCGGCCCCGCGGGCGCGGCTGCTGTCCCCGCTGCTGTCCCTTCTGCTCTGCCCGCTTCTGTCCATTCTGCTGTCCCTTCTGCTGTCCCTTCTGCTCTCCCCGCTGCTCTCCGCCGTCCCGGCCGCAGCAGCCCCGTCCCCGGTGCCCCGCAATGTCTCCGTGCTGCTGGAGCCCGGCTCCGAGCGGCTGCGCGTCCTCCCCGGCCGCCACCCCGCCGCCGTGGCCTGGGCCAGCCTGGATGACCGCATCCCGCACGTCGGGTATGACCCGCGCCGGACGGGACGGGGCCGGGCGGGGCTGGGGCGGCCGCGGCGGAGCCGTGGTCGGTGGGGAGCCTCGTCCCACCGTGCCCGTGTCCCCACAGCTGGGCCTTCCTGGAGGTGGCCACCAACGCCTCGTACAATGACAGCCTGCAGGCCTACGCGGCCGGGCTGGCCGAGGCTGCGGTCAGCGAGCAGGTGAGGGGGGCCCTGCAGGGCTGCGTGCCTCGGCCGCTGCCCGGCTGGCCCCGCGCTGACAGCCCTGTCCCGTCCCACAGCTGATGTACATGCACTGGATGAACACCATGGTGGGCTACTGCGGCCCCTTCAAGTACGAGAGCGAGTACTGCCAGAAGCTGCGCAGCTACCTGGAGGCCAACCTGGCCTGGATGGAGGAGCAGATGGCGAAAGGGCACGACACCGAGTACTGGCACCAGGTGAGGGTGGGGAGCCCCCAGCAGCGGAACCCCCTGGATGCTCCTGGGCCTGTAACCCAGAGGGCAGTGCAGGGCAGCGAGCTGTCCTGACCGAGCTCCGGGTAGGATGACAGGGATGTGGTCATCCTTTCTGGGTGAGTAGAGGTGATTCGTGACTTTCTCCTTGCCAGAGCCTCGCATGCTGCATTTGGGGTGCACAGGAGGTGGCTTTGTCACCCTTGGCCGTGGGTGCTGAGTCATGACCTTGCTGACAGTGATGCTTCCCCCCTGTGCCTCTGCAGCAGCACTGGGCCCCAGCTGATCTGCTCTGTGCCCTGGGGGAATGAGGGAGCCTGTCCCCCAAAACCTCTCAGCCTGCCTCCTCGCAGGAGCCAGGTGACAGCTCTGTCCTCTGTCCCCAGGTGCGCCTGGCCCTGCTGCAGCTGAAGGGGCTGGAGGACAGCTACAACGGGCGCCTGGACTTCCCCAGGGGCAGGATCACCCTGGCACCCTTCGGCTTCCTGTAAGCTCCTTCTCAGAGGTGGGGAAGAGTTGGGGAGGGTTGTCCCAGGGTTTGGAGTGCTGTGGGGACAATTCCTGCATGTCCAGGAATCAACCAGTTCTACTCTCAGTCTACTTTGTCCACCTTTTCTGGGCATTTGTCTGCTGCTGTTGGGGCAGGTCGGAGCCAAGGCAGGTTGTCCTCTTCCCTGCCCCATGGCCTGAGTGGTAGATTCCCCCCACAGCCCCTGCCTCAGTTTCCCCCCGGCTGTGCTCCTCCTTTCCTCCCTGCTCATGCTACCAGGGTGCTGCCAGCACAAGTGCCTGCACTGGGGTGTGGTGGAGATGGACAGACAGACAGAGAGCTCTGAGCCAGCTCAGCTCCAGGCTTGGGGACATCCCTCACCTGACATCTTATGCCTTGCTTCCCCCCAGGCTGCTGCAGTTGGGGGGTGACCTGGAGGACCTGGAGTCTGCCCTGAACCGCTCCTCCCCTCAGCGTGTCCTGGGCTCGGGCTCCTGCTCGGCTCTGGTGAAGCTGCTGCCGGGCCAGCGGGACCTGCTGGTGGCCCACGACACCTGGAGCTCCTACCAGGCCATGCTGCGCATCGTCAAGAAGTACACGCTGCCCTTCCGCACCTCGGCCGGCGGTGCGTGGGCTGGGCTGGGGGGGCTGCGCCTCACACCCCCCTTCTGATGCTCTGCATCCCCCCTCCAGGCAAGTCTCAGATCCCTGGGAGCGTCCAGGTGTTCTCCTCCTACCCTGGCACCATCTTCTCCATGGATGACTTCTACATCCTCGGCAGCGGGTTGGTGAGTGGGTCTGGTCCTCAGGCACCTCTCCTCGGCCCTGCTGCCCTCCCCACCGCTCCCTGCCCTGCAGGTCACGCTGGAAACCACCATTGGGAACAACAACCCGGCCCTGTGGAAGTACCTGGAGCCCCGGGGCAGCGTCCTGGAGTGGCTGAGGAACATCGTGGCCAACCGGCTGGCCCGCAGTGGGCCCGAGTGGGCCGCGGTCTTCCGACGCTTCAACAG
>QUSF01000030.1:7507826-7560100 GCA_003676055.1 Chloebia gouldiae | reverse complement strand
CCTCAGTTTCCCCATTTTGGGAAAAGGGGAGAAGGTGTTTTTCTTGGGGGGGTGAGGGAACCCCGGTATCTGTGCTGAGGGCTCTCTCGGGGCTCAGCGTGGCTCGTTGGCCACCCCGTTATTAATGCCAGTAATGGTAAAGGAAGGATAAATTCCACCACTTGGCTGAACAGAGAAAATATGCAGAGATGTGGCTGGCTTTCCATAAATCATCGGTGCTCCGTGCTACAACCGAGCCAGGACTTAAAATTCAGGTCAGGAGAGAGGGACTCTCGTAAGCCAGCAAGGGAAGGTAATTTATTCTGTTTATATCGTTTTACTGCAAGACAAGGAGCGGGGGGGGGGGGGGGGGGGGGGGGGGGGGGGGGGGGGGGGCGAAAATCTCTGCCATGATTTTGCATTTTAAATATTAGTTCAGAGCTGCAGGCTGCATGGGACTTTTTATTTTTATATCTCAAGGGATGGAATGCAGGAGAGAAGGGTGAGGGGTGCTGGGGAGGAGACCCTCCCCCCTCCTGGCACCAGTATGCCCAGGGAAAATGGGGCAAAAGCTGCTGAGAGCACTGGTGAACCCCCACTTGGGGTGTCCCCCCACAGCTGACTCCCGAGGCTGCTCTGCCAGCAGGGCTGCAGGTGCCCCTGGGCTGCTCTGGGAGGGTCTTGGGTGCTCCCCGTGAGGAAGAAACTGTGCATTGTACTGTGGGGAAGGGGCCGAGCTGGGCAATGTGCCCCTTCCCAGTGCCACGGAGCTGTGGGACTGGGGGGAACTGGGGAGCGCTGGGGTACGGGGAGGGGTGCAGCAGCATCACCTTGTGCAGGTGCACATGGCTCACCCAGAGCCCACGCAGGGCTGGGCGACACTGGGGGAACCCGGGCAGCGTCACTCACGGGCTTGTGTTAAAACAAATTAAAATAAAATAAAATGAAAGGGACCAGGTGACCGAACAGTAGGTAACTAAAAGGTTTTTTATTCACATTGAACAACAAGAGCCATTCACACTAACAGCCTCCGCAAGAGGCAGCGGGGACAGGAAACCCACGACGCTTTCAGAAAACAACTTTTTTCTTTCTTTTTCCATTCTCCTTCCTTTTATTCCCCCCCTCTCTCTATGCTCTCACCCCCCCTCCCTGGTGCCATCCCCTCCCTGCCTTCAAAATAGAAAAATTCGGAGCCTCCGATGACTAAAGTACAATAAATAATCAGTAAACACAAAAACATACTTTATTTGTTTCTCCTTTATACAAAATAAAGAAACTAGAAGCAAAAACTATAATACATCCTTAAATTGGCGGAGCCTCTGGGAATCGTTGGGGTGGGACTCGGCGTCGAGGCTCGGGTGAAATTTCTGCGGCTGTGGTTGGGTTGGTTTTAGTTCTGGGGTTTATTGTTTGTTTGGGGTTTTATTTTGTTGTTATTGGTTTTGTTGTTTTGTTTTTTTTTTTTTTTTTTCCTGTTCCTGCCTCTTTCCGGTGCCTGTTCCACCACGTGGGAGCCCAACCTCAGCCAGTCACCGGGGGTGGCCCCCACAGCCCCCTCCTCCCCATCGCCAAAAACCGGGTCCGAACCCACCTTCTCCTCGGGGGTGAAACGGGAACAATAAAAATGAGGGCAGGGAGGGGCCACGGAGGGAGGGCTATTCCTGCTATTCCCCATTCTCCCCCTTCCTGTGGTAGGGGTAATTAAAAAGGATGCTAATTAGCAGGGGGAGCCCTGCCGCAGCCCCCTCCCCCGGTGCCGCCGGGGCGGTGGGACCCGTGTCCAGGCGAGTTCAGCTTTGGTCCGAGAGGCTCTGGTCCCGCCGCCGGCGGGGTCTGCAGGGCTGGGCACCTTTCCTTGCCCCCCAAAAGTGTCGCGGGGACGGTGCCGGGAGGGGGGAGGTAGCGGGATGGCCCCAAGCTCCCGGCGGGTGCGGGGATGGGGAGGACGGGCGGATGCCGGGATGCGTTTTGGCATCTGCGGGAGGACTTTACCGGCCCCTGCTGCGGGGCGAGGAGGGGGACACGCGTGGGCTGGGGGGACCAGGGGGGGTTTCCCCCTGCGCACACGCACACGCGTGCCCAGGCCGGGCCTACCACACCGCCGCCTCGCTGAGCTCCGGGTTGGGGTGCGACAGAGCCCCGCTGTAGCCGCTATTGCTGGACATGGAGAAGGGCGGGCTGGGCCCCCCGCTGAAGACCTCCCCCGGGATGGGGTGCAGCGAGCCGGTCATCCCCGGCTCGGGGCTGGGGGTGTCGGGGTGCGAGATCATATCCGTGTACCTTTGGTTTTCTGAGGAGTGGTGTCCGCTTAGGGGGGGCTCCAAGGGTCCCAGGGGTGTGGAGCCGGGTCCTGAGTTCTGAAGGTAGCTGGAGTCGGCCGGGGACTGGGCTTGGGAGGGCGGCCCGTGGGGGAAAAAGTCATAGTTGCCTCCCGGCCCGTAGTAGTCACCTTGGTAATCTGTGGGGAGGGAGGGGAAAAAAAGATGGATCTGGTCTCCTGGAGCTAAAAACCACCCGAAATCCCGCTGCGCACCAAACCCTTTTTGTCCCCTCCAAAACCGCCCTGTGCTGTCCCCTCCAAAACCCTCTGCTGGCTCCCAAAGGACGGCTGGGATTTAAATCCCACCTGAGAGGAATGAGCCCGTCCTAAGAGCCGCACTGCCCATCATCCTCTCTTTGCCCAGCCTGGAGCGAGGCGGGGCAGGGAATCCGGGCTGGGAGAGGTGAGGGTCCGGGAAAATGGGCTCAGTTTAGTGCTTAATCAATGGAGGGGAAAAAAATAACATGCATATATTTATGTGTATGTATATAAAAAGGGAATGGGGGAAATATAGATATAAAAAGGATGGGCAAAAAATAAATATAAAACGGGGAAAATTTATATAGTGGGAAAATATATATGCACATTGGAGAAATTATATCTAATAGGACAAAATGTATTAAAAATATATATAATGTGGAATTAATATATGTGTTTAAACAGCTTGGAAAGGATCGAGAAACTAACTGCAGGGCAACAAGGGGTGCCTGGGAAGCCCCCGGTCAGATGGGAGGCTTTGAAAATGCAGCTTTTGGGGGGGCTCTGCGGGGAGCTGGGGGAGGGGGGGGGTGCGGGGCCGCCCCGCTGCGCCCATCCCGTCCCGCCGGGGCGGCCGGCCCGCACTGACCTTCCATATGCTGCGGGCCCGGGCGGTAATTGGAACAAATGCGGCCTGAAAGGGGGACAAAAGCCCCGCAGCTGGGGCTTTGTTCGCGGGAGAGGGGCCCCGCAATGCCGGGGCGGGGGGGTGCGTGGAGCCGGCTGTGCGTGTGCGCGGCTGCGGGCACGCGTGTGCGCACGGGCGGGGGAAAGGGGGAAACCCGCGGGGAACGGGATGGGAGGAACAAAGGGCGAGAGTGGGGACAGGGCAGGGACCCCGCGGGCCGTCCCTCACCTCCGTAGTACGTGTAGGGCGTGGAGCCGAGCATCTCGGACTCGTCGAGGCGGCCGCCGAGGGGCCGCATCCTGCGGGGGCTGCGGAAGAACGCGTGCCGGCGGGCGCCCAGCGCGCTCAGCTGCTTCATCCGCCGCTCCTTCGACCGACGGTTCTGGAACCACACCTGTGGCCGGGCTGGTGTCAGTGCTCACCGAGCACGGACCCCTCTGGGTCAGCGACATCCCATCCCCAAAGTCTGCGCGGGGAAATCTTGCACCCACGCATGGGTTTTCCAATTTTTTTTTTTTTTTTTTTTTTTTTTTACCAACACCGAGCCCCTCCTTCCTGCTGCAACTGCCTCAAAAAGTACATGGGGACACCGCACCCCACAAATAACCAGGTTATTTAAAACCCTGCCCCTCCTTCCCCCAGCTGCACATCCTCAATCTTTCTGTCCCTGCAGCTGGAAAATGCAGGAAGGGGATATTTCCCCTATGGATAGGGGAAAGAAGGGAGGAGACGTGGGAAGAAAAAAAGGGATAGGACTCTGGATCATGGCAGAACCAGGCAGAAAACGGGGAGCAGGAGGGTGAGCACCTGCGGCAGCCGGCAAGGATTCAGAACAGCCGGCGGTGAGGACGGGAATAAAAGGGAAAGGGGGGATGTGGCCACCTCTCCACGGGCATTGCTTCTTCCGAACCGCACGCCTCAGCAGCCTGGTGGGGCGTCTGGATTATTGTCTCACTCCCCCAGGGATGGGGCAGCTCAGGGGTACGAGCACAGCGCTCTCCTGGGGGACTCGTGCTCCCCTCTGCCAGGAGCCGGGAGTCGCAGCTCCGCTACCGGCAAAGC
This sequence comes from Chloebia gouldiae, assembly GCA_003676055.1. Classification (NCBI taxonomy): domain Eukaryota; kingdom Metazoa; phylum Chordata; class Aves; order Passeriformes; family Passeridae; genus Chloebia; species Chloebia gouldiae. Next base: position 7,555,853 of record QUSF01000030.1, on the reverse strand, counting down.
CGGAGAGTCCTCCCCTATTAATGCCTCTATTAAAGCCCATTAATCCCTACATTTCCGCAGGGATTTTCTTCACGGGGGCAGTGCGGTGAGGAAGTGCCGGCTGCCTGCAGAGCGCGATGGATGCTGCTCGCTTCCGCAAGGCTGGAGCATCCATCTCCCGGCACGCCGGGGATCCTGCTCGGCCCCGCGCAAAACCTCGTGTTTTGGGAATGGTTTTCATCCCTTCCCATGGCTGGGGGATCCCCGCTCACCCACAGCAGAGTGGGGTGGCTGCGGGGCTGGGCCTGAGGTGGCGATGGCAGGGGATAAATGGGGTTTGAACGTTCCCACTCCCACAGCCTTGAAGTGTGCGGGCTCCTAGCGGGACCCGCTGTCCTCCCCCGCGGTGGGCTGGGCTGTCCTACCTGGATGACTCTCATGTTGAGGCCGGTCTCCTGGGCCAGCTGCTCCCGGATGTGGCGAGTGGGTTTGGGGGTGGCTGCGAAGGCAGCTTTGAGGGTCTCCAGCTGCTTGGCTTTAATGGTGGTGCGGGGCCCCCTCCGCTTGGTGCCCGAGTTCTGCTCCTCGTTCTCGTTGTTGGTGGTCTCCTTGTCCGAGGAGGTCGAGTTGTCCGTTTCCTTGGTGTCGTCCTGCATCGGGTCCTGGAGATCCGGGGACAAACTCCTGTCTGTACATGAGGACACTGTAAAGGAGACCCAGAGAGGAAAGGGCGGGTGGATGACTTAGGGGAGAGATTGACCCCCCCTCTCCCCTGTCCTCCCTGGCCCGTCTGCCTTCCAGGAGAGGGGCTGGGGGGTGCTGGAGAGCAGCAAGGGGTGCAGAGGCCTCTGCCCCCCTGGTTCCCCTAAAGCATCGCCCCCCAACGCCACGCGGAGCTCCGGGCAGGCGCCGCCCGCTCCAGCCCTGTGCACCGTGTCGTGCCGGCGGGGGGAGCAGGGCAGGGGGTGACCCCCAGGCCCAGCGCTGCCCCCCACGCTCCCCCTCTACTCCCCGTGCCGGGAAGCGGGATGCGCCGCTGGGAAAAACGCAAACCGGTCCCTGTGGAGGTTTTGGGAGTCTCCCGGTCGCTGCCTCGAGCCTGGCTCACCCCCCGCCCCCAGCCACCGTGTTCCCCCCGGGGACCCTGCAGCCAGCACCCCCCCAAGGCCAAGCTCTACTCGCCTCGCTCACAGCAGCGGCCCCACTGACTGGCGTGGCAGGATCCGGCCCCGGGTGCTGGACGGAGAGAGAGCCCACGGAAGGGGGTGAGCAGGGGCGCCCGGCATGGCTGGGACAGCAGGAGGGGGCCTGGCCCTGCTCTCCTGACGCAGAGACAGCTTCCAAGGAAGTCAAATGGGAGCTTTGCCTCTGGGTGAAAGGAGGCGAAGGATCAGGCCCGCGGCGCGGGGGGACGGGGCACACTCGCAGGGGGGCTCTGGGGAGTGAGGGGCTCCCGAGGCAGCCCTTGGGGGGTGGGGGCTCCCCCCGCCCCGCAGCCCCGCTGCCGCAGGGGCCGTGCGCGGGGCGGGAGCCGAGGCTGGAGCGGGGAGTGCATCCCACGCGTGTCCGCGTCCCATGTGGGGGTGTCACGGAGGCTTCCACCCGGTTCCAAGCCTTTCAGCCCACATCACTCCCTCCCCCGGCGGATCAACTGGCTGCGGGGTGCAGCGCCTCATCCCACAAATCCAAACCTCCTGCCCGGCCGGAGGCGCCTCCACCGGGAGGTAGCGGCAGCTCGGGGCTTGTGCCGGCGCTCTCGGCGCTGCCCCTCGGGCCGGTGCCGGTGGCAGGGATTACCGGGGGGTCGGGCTGGCCGCGGGGTGCAGCCCCTCACCCCACAAATCCAAACCTCCTGCCCGGCGGGAGGAACCGACGGCGGGAACGGAGCGGTGGGCGGGCTGAGCCGCTCGTACCTGAGTTGAGGCTGCCTTCCTTCAAACTGGGAGAGTTCAAATAATCCTCTTTGCAAACAAATTTGTTTTCGTCGATGATATAGAGTTCCTCGCCCGTGGAGAGCTGCTTGTTGCAGACCATGCAAGTGAAACAGTTCAGGTGAAAGACTTTATTCCGGGCTTTCCGGACGAGGTCGCTGGGAGAGATCCCTTGGGAGCAGCCGGCGCATTTGGTACCAAACCTCCTGGGAAGGGGGAGAAAAGCAAGAGCTGGAGTCCCGGCAGAGACGGGCTGCGGCGGGGCTGTGTGTGCGCTGTTCCGAACCCCGCTCCTGCAGCCCCACCGCGGGAGCCCCGGTCCTCCAGCACGTCCCGATGGAAGATTGGGGGAACAGGCAAACCGCACCTTTGGGGAGAGGATGAGGAGAGCCTTCATCCCCGCGCAGCCCTGGCGCTGGGCTGCGGGCACAGCGCGAGTTTGGGGTGTCCCCACCCGCGGGGGACACGCACGAGCATCCTCGCCCGGATTTGGCCCCAGAAGGGACGCGCGGGAGGGGAGAGCGGCCGGGGGTCCCCTCCGCACTCCGCGGGGCAGGATTTCGTTTCAGCCGGTGCCTCCCGGGAGGGGAACGCGGGGCTCCGGCCTGAAAATCCCGTGGGGAAAACGGGGCTGACCACGGCCAGAGAGACGGAAAAAAGGAGCGGCGGGTGCGGGGATCAGAACAACGGGCGGCGGAGGAGGGAGCTGAGATCCCCAAAGCGTCCCGTAGTCCCAAGCCCCTCATCCGGTCCCCAGCCTGTCCCGCTCTCCCGAGGGGGATTTTTTCAGGTCGGAAAAGTGCTTAGTAAATCTCCCTTTCTTCCCAGAGCGGATCTGGGTTTAGGTGTGTTTTTAGTTTTTTTTTTTTTTTTTTTTTTTTTTTTTTTTTCTCCTAGGAGATAAAAAAATTTAATAAATTTCCAGGGAATCCGAATCGGCTGGGAACCATCTCCCAAGAGAAGAAAAAAAAAAAAAAAAGAAACAAACACACACAAAAAAAAAACCCCACCAAAACAAACAACCAAATCCTGCCACAAAACAAAACGCAAATCCCCACAAAAAAGCAAGAACAGGAACAAAACATAAAACCCATAGCAAAATAAAACAGCAAAAAAATTCCAACAAAGCCCCCCCAACCAACCGAACAAACAAAAAAGAAAATTATACAAGAAAAAAAAACCAACCAAACAAGCAAAAAAAAAAAAAACTAACCCCCAAAACAAACAAAAAAAACCCCACAGAAACAAAAAATCTGCCTGCAGAACAGGGAGCAGGGGCTGTCCCCGAGGTCCCCGGGGGCTGCCAGGCCGTGGGGCGCCCACGCAGGGTCCCCCCTTTTTCCCCTCGGGCCGCGGCACAACTCGTGCCCGTGTCGCTGCTCGCCGTGACGTTGATGTAGTGCGAGCATTAGGAGTCATAAGTCACGGCCCCCCTTTGCCACGCCGGCCCCTCATTTCCTCCCGGCACCTTATCGCGGTCATTAGGGGCGTTTAAGGTGCGGGGGTCCCCCCGGGGGGCGGTTTTGGGCATGGTCTCCACCGGGGCCTGCGGTGGCGGAGGGGAGCCCGGGGTGCCAGGCCGGGCCCGAGCGGGGCACACCGCGGCTGCCCCGGTGCCCACCGAGGCCTGACGCGGCGGGCCGGGCGGGGGAAGGCGGTGGGGAGGTGGGGAGGTGGGGAGATGGGGAGGTGGGGATGGGGAATTGGGGAGATGGGAAGGTGGGGAGATGGGGAGATGGGGAGGTGGGGAGATGGGGCACAGCCTCGCCGCCCCCACCGCCCGCCCTGCCGCGTCCCCCCGGGGCTTCCCCGGGCCGGGGGCTGCTCCCGACAGAACCGCGGGGCAGGGGAGAGAGGGACCGGAGGGGACCCCCCTGAGCTCCCCAAAACTCCGGGGACACCCCAGGGAGGCAGGGGAGTCCTGAAGAGCTCCACACCCTCCACTCCCCATTGAGGTTGGAGTGAGGACTCACCTGAAAAAGTCGTTTTTGCAGTAGAGTTTTCCTTCCCTGGAGAAGCATTTCTCGGTCAGGTTGCACTTGCACTCGCAGCACTGGACGCATTTGATATGCCATGCCCTGTCCAAGACGTTCAGTAGGAAGCGGTCCAAAATCGGCCTCTCGCAGCCCGCACAATGCACCATCATAACCTCCGCCGGGGGATGGAGAGGCTCAAACGGAGAAGCCAGCCCCGCGCCGGCACACGGCGGCGGCAAAAATAGGAAAGAAATAAAAAACCAAACAAAAAAAACCTCCAAAACAAACAAACAAAGCGGGGGAAAAATACAAAAATAAAATAAAATAGACAAAAAATAAAAAAGGCAGGAAAAAATAAAATCAAATGAAATGAAATAAAAAGAAATCAAATAAATTTAAATGGAATAAAATAAAGGAGAATAAAAAAAATAAAAATAAAAAACGCCGAAAGAAAATAAAATCGAACGAAATAAAATAAAAATTAACAAAATACAGAAGAAGGAATAACAAAAAATTCAGGGGCGGGCAGCGGGGCGGCTGTCAAGTTCTTCCCCCTCTTCTCTCCGGAGCCTCGACGACGGCAGGGAAAAAACGATGCCCCCCCCAAGAATAATCCAAACCACCCCCGAGAAATAATAATAACAACAATACTAAACAGCCCCCCAAATCGCCCTGCGGTGCTGGCGGAGCGGCCCGGGAGCCGCCGGAGCGGCGGCCGCGCTGCTGGCGGGCTCTGCGGCAGCGGGCGCGGCGGGAGGGGTTCATGAACCCCCCCCTGCAGCCGGCAGCCCCGGTGCCTCGCTGTGCTCCGCCGCCGCCGCGCCGCCACTCTCATGCTGTCCCCATCGCCAGCTTTGTCCCCCGCCTTAGTAATTCGCGCATCCTTATTCAGATTTGGTGACGCCGGGCGCCGCGTCAGGCGGGATGCGGCCAATGGGAGGGCGGTAACCATGGCAACCTCTTAATTTATAGCATATCTAAATTGGCTCCAGCCTTGTGCTTGGCACAGAGGGAAAAAAACAACGCGCCTCTATTGTTGAGGGTGCCTTGTACCTGGGCCGCGAAGTGAGTACTCACCTGGCTGGGGGGCCGGGGGGGCGAGGCCGAAAAAGCGCTGGCCCGCCGTTTTTCCTTTAATTTTCATTTTAATTTGCATTCGTTTCTTTTCAAGGGATGCTCGGGGAGGAGTTGGGGGGTCCCGAGTTGCTCAGGGCGAGAGCCTCACCTGCTTTCGGGCGGTTTATATTTGTTTTGCGCAAGGGGAAGAGAAGCTTTTGTCTGGAAGAGCAACAAGTGGGAAAAAGAAGAGGGGGGGGATTTATTTGGGAAGGGGAGGGGTTGGTGGGGATGGGGAGGAGGCCGGGGGCTCCTTCCCGCAGCGGAGCGGGATGAAAAGTTCCCCCGGAGGTATGCGGCCCCCCCGAACACCCCGGGCTTTGTCCCCCGGGCCCGCCGCCCCCTCGGCCCTTCCCCGCCGCCGCCGGGGCAGCGGGGCCGGGGCGTCCCGGGGGGCGGCGGCCGCTCCCCCTCCCACACTGAGATTTCTCTTTAATTCCAGGTGCGGCGGAGCTGAGACCCCGCGGGAGGAACGGGGCAGCGCCGGCTCCGGGCTGGGGTCAGGGGGTTTGGGGAGGAAGATCCAGCCCGGGGTCGGCAGCGCTGCCTCCGTTCCCCGGGGGTTTTGGGAGGGGACGAGGCAGCCCTGGGGTCCGGCCGTACGCGGAGGAGGAGGAAAACTGCGGGGCAGGTGAAGGCCGAACGTTTCTTCCCATTCCCCGCCGTTTCCTCTAGCCAAAATCCGTGTATTTTAATATTAAAAAATTATACTTAAAAAAAATTTATTCTTCCTAGCTCCGACCCGAAATAACCCGTGGTTGTGGAGCCTCCTGGTGCTGGGAAATGCTCCTGGTAGTGGCAAACCCCCCCCCCCCCCAAAAAAAAAAAACCCAAACAGCAACAACAAAAAACCCCAGAAAAGCCCCACATCAAAATTCCAACAAATCCTTCACGGCACGAGGGCATCGGCGGGAAGTGGAGCAGGTTTTGTGTGTAGGGATGTGTGCAGAGAGAGGGAGAATCGAAATAAGAAAATACAAAGAGAGAAGAGATTTGGGGAGGAAAAATAAAAGAGAATGAAAAGGGAAATAAAAGAAAAAGCGCAGGAGGAAAAGGAGAACATGTATACAGGGAAAAAAAAGAGATAGAGAAAGGGAAAGGAAAAGAGAGAATGAGGAAAAATAAATTAACGGAAACGAAAAAGGAAGAAACTAAGAAGAGACAGAGGAAAACCACAGAAAAACGAAGGGGAAAAAAAAGAGAAAGGCAAAAAAGAAAATAAAGAAGGAATAAAGGAACGAAAGAAAAAAATGCACAAAAATAATGAAGGCAAGGAAGAAGATGGGAAAAAAATGAAGGAAAAAGAAAAAACGAAGGGGAAAGGAAAAATAAACGGAAGGAAAAAATAAAAAGAAAGAATGGCTAGAATAGAAAAGAATGGAAACCAAAAGGGAAGGGCGAAGGAAAAGCTCCAGAGCGAGGGAGCAAGGAAGAGGAGGAGGAAGAAAAGAAAACAAAGACAGAAGGAAAAAAGGCCAGGGAAGAGAGAAGAAAAGAAAGGAAAACAGGAGCGAGTTAAAAAGGGGAGAAAGGGGCAAGAGAGGCGAAGGCACGGGAAGGTGAAGGAGGAGGGACCGGACCCGCGGCCGATCGCGCCGCGCTCCCGCGGGCTCTGCCCAAGTTTGCGGCATTCCCTGGGCGCTCCTGAGGAATTTGGGAGGCGCGGAGCGGTGCGGGGATGTGCGGGGATGTGCAGGATGTGCGGGGCCCGCTCCCAGCACAGCCTCCACGGATTTGGGGGCAGGATCCAGCACGGGAGCGGGGTCAGGGCATCGGGAGCATCGGGCAGGCGCCGCTCCCCGCACGGCGGAGAAAAGCCGGGATGCTGAGGGGCTGCAGAGCCGCGGGCACACGCGTGTCCCCGGGCAGGGCTGAGCGCTCACACGGCACCGCGGGCTGCTCGGGGCCGTGCCGGCGAGAGCCGAGCGCGGCTGCCCGCGCCCTATGGATAAACCTATGGATAATCTGGGCTGTACGCACAGCCCGCGCTGGCTGCGGGAGCGGCGCCCGCGCTGCTCTCCCGCGGCCTCGCACACCCCCGTGGGTTCCCTCCTCGCCACCCTCTGCTCCCCTCCACCCAGCCGCGACCCCCACCCGGGGACCCCCAACCCGTCCCCTGCACCCCGCGGCCGCCCTCCGTTCCCTTTTTCGTTTGAAAGTCAATAAATAAATAAATCCAAGGGGAAAGGGAGGAGGGGGAAAAACCACCCCGAGCCCTAGGAAACTCCCCCCAGCCACATTCCCCCATGGTAACAGATGGTAATTCAGGGCCCACAAGACCGCCTATATGTAACTAATAAACCTTTTGTGTTTTAACAGGGTAATGCGTGGAGAAGCAGCGTCGCTTATACAAGATGTTGATGGAATTTACTATATTATTAAAGGAAAAAAACATCCCCTTTCAAGAATAAAGTGTATCAACTTACAACACAACAGACGGCAGAGGGATAAGTGAAACAGACAAAAGACAAACAAGATAATAATCTGTTTCCAATCAGTTAAGCCCTGTAGAATTTGTAATACGCGGTTTGCATATTCCCCCTGTGTTTTGTAATTAATTATCTATCTGTTCGGATGCTCCGCCGCCGACTCTGTAGATATTACCAACTATTTTTGGGGTTGTAGGCGGTGATGACGCCGGGAAAGGAGCGCGGAGCGGGGCCGGGCTCCGCGGCTCCGGCCGGCCCGAGGATGCCGAGCCCGGGCGCGGTGGGAGGCGGCGGCTCCGCGGCGCTCCGCGCTCCTCCGCGGGGCCGCTGCCGGCGGGCGAGGCTGCTCCCCCCGCGCTCCCCTCCTTTTCCCCGGTAAGAGGGGGGACGGGGCAGGTTTTAACATTAAACAAACCCAGCAAGCATCTCCTCGCCGGGCCATAGGCGTTTCTGAGTGACTGCGTTACAAATTGTAAATTTAAATAGCTCACAGGATTCATTACCTCCCGCGTCTGATTTCACCCAGCCGTGAAAAATTGTCCTGGTGTACCACTGAGAAAGGGTTTGCTGCAAAGAGCCACAGTCTAATCACCAGCTTTCTCTCGCCAACAAAAGTGTAATTATTTTGTTTTGGGTGTAAATATAACCCACGGTACAAAAAAAAAAAAAAAAAAAAAAAAGGAAAAAAAAATAAACCTCCAACAGCGTCTGAATGCATTATAGGGCTGTTTAAAAAGATCCGTCCTAAATTAATACCAAGGTTAAAAGGGGAAGGCAGCTGGGACATGGAAATTTCCGTATTATTGGGGCGGGGGGGCACACGAGGTGAGTGTGAGTGTGAGTGCGAGCGTGCAGAGCGCGGGCGGACAATGCGGCCCCCCCGGCCCGCACAAAGCCCCACGCAGCCCCCACGCCGCCAGCCGGGCCCCCCACCCGCGGCTCCTTCACCCCCTCCTCCCCACCCCGAGGAAGGAGCCGGGGACAGGGGATGCCCCAGCTCTTCGCTCCCCACGGGTGTTGCTGGAACCGCCGGGGGGTGTGAAAAAGAAAACAAACAAACCAAACCCTCCAGCCGCAGCGCAGCCCAAATATAAACCAACAACCGGGGGATTTTTAATTCGGGTTTTTACCCTTTTCACTTCATTTTAACGAATTTTTGTATCCTTTCCTCCGAGCTCCGGCACGGGGTTTCGGTGGAAGAAAAAGGCGCAAAACGAGCGGCGATGCCGGCGGCAGGGAGAAACCCCGGGAGAAGCGGAGCGGCCGCGGGACCGGGCTCTGTTGAGGCCGTTTAACGGGAAAAAAGCGAAACAAAACCACACAAAAGACCCAAACAAACAAACAAACAAAAAAAAAAGAAACCCCCCCACAAAATAAGAAAATAAATTGCAAACCAAAGTGAAGACACAAAAATCTCGCGCGGGGGCAGAGAAGCGGGTGCCACCGGCCGTCGCGGCGCTCGGGGAGCCGTCGGTGCGAGCTCGGTGCGCAGCGCGGTCCCCAGAGCGCCCCGAGACCCGCGGGACCCCGGCCGGGGCTCCGCTGCCGGGTCTGGGGGCAGCCAGCGCCGAGCGAGGTGCCGCTTTTCCCTGCTCCCCTCCACCTTCCCACAGTCACTCCACAGCCATTTTAAACAGTCCTTTTTTTTTTTTTTTTTTTTTTTTTTCCCTGCGGGTTGCGGTAATTGGCGACGCTTTAATTGCACCCCTTGCCCTTCCTGACTCCAACACGATCCCGGGACGCCCATTCCCACCGCCCCGACGGTTCCCCGGGACTAAGCCGGCCCTGGCTTGGGGTCCCGCTCCCCGCGCTGCCGAGCAAAGCGCGGCCGTGAGCAGCCTGTGCTGATAGAAACGAGCCGCAGACGGGCAAACCCGCACCTTCGGAAACTTAGTGACTTGAGGGGGACGCGGCAAAAAACTCGCTCCAAATTTCCTCGGGTGATCCCCGGCCCGCTACGAGCTCCCGTCGATGCGACCGCCCCCCCGGAGGGGCTGCTCGAGCCGTTCCCACCCGCTCCCCCCGCCGCCTCCCCGCTAATGAGCGTGTGTGTTGACACGGCGAGGCGATGCCCCCGTTTGCTTTTGTTTGGGAGGTGTGAAAGAGGGAATCTGCATGAGAAAAGCCGGCGGCAACCGCGGAGCTCCGCACACAGCGGCGGGACGGAGCGAGCCGGTGCGTGGGGAGCCCGCCCTGGCGGGGCAGAAGCCCCCGGAGCGGGGGGGTTCGGGGGGCACACGGGGGGACAGGGCTGGAGCTGGGGCTGCGGAGCTGTTGGCGAGGCAGGGAGGGGAAGGGAGCTCGCCCCGGTGCTCCCGTCGGGGGTCGTGGCTGAGCAGGGTCTCACCGCGGGTACCCCCCGCACACGGGACCCCCAGAGCTGCCGGGGCGTGCGGCGACCCCCTGAGGCTGCGCCCCTCTGGGTCCTGCTCCCTCCCTTGGGATTGTTTGGGCAATGCGAGGGGGGAGCGCTCTGGCCGCACCTGCGGGCGGGATGAGGGGAGAGCAGCGTTCCCACCGCGCTGCTCACGGGCACCGCAGGGGGACACACGGGGGGACACACGGGGGGACACACGGGGGGATACACGGGAGACACACGGGGGGATACACGGGAGACACACGGGGGAGACACACAGGGGGACACACTGGGGGACACACTGGGGGACACACGGGGGACACACGGGGGACACACGGGGGGACATATGGGGGACACACGGGGGACACACGGGAGACACACGGGGGGACACACGGGGGACACATGGGGAGACACACAGGGGGACATATGGGGGACACACGGGGGGACACACGGGGGGCTGAGCGCACCCCACAGCCACGCGGAGCCAAGGGCGCCGCCAAGGGAGGGGGGGCAGCTCCACGGGAGGGGCTCGGGGCGGTTTTCAGGCGGAAAGTGGAGCAGGAACGCCGCTCCTTGCCTTCCACGTCCCGAGTGGCAGAGGAGTCCGGCGCCAGGACGGATGTGACAGCGGTGCTTCGGCAGGGCTGAGCCCCGGGATGGAGAGCCCTGCTGGGATCGCGGCCCCGAGCAGCGCCGGGTCCCGCCGAGCCCTTCCCGGCCCGGGTCCCGCCGTGTCCCCCGCGGTGTCCCGGCGGAGCCGCGGAGCTCTCCAGGGTGCTGAACCGCGCGGTCCCGCCGGGGCCGGCCCCGTCCTGCGGGCACCCGACACGGCTGCCCCCGCCACCCTGCCCTATTCTCCATCGCCTTCGTCCTCTCCACCTCGATCTTCTCGTCTTTGCTTTTATTTTTTGTTTCTTGGTTGGTTTTCCTTTTTTTCCTTTTTGTTTTCTCCCCCTTTAATTTTTCCCCCCCTGGTTTTCTGTATTTTTCAGTTTTTCTGTGTTTTACCGTGTTTTTCTCTTTTATTTATTTCTTATTTGTTGTTATTTTTCTTTTTCCACCTATTTGTCTCACATTTTTTCCTTTGTTTTTCTCATTTTATTTTTTTTTCTGTTTCTCTCCTTTTGTTTTTCCCTCGTTTTCCCTAATTTTCTTTTTTATTTGTCTCCTTTTCTTTTTCCTCCCTCAATGCTTTCTCTTTTCCTCTCTCGATTTTTCCTCCCTTTCTCTCTCCTCCTTTCTCTCTCCCCACACCCTCTGTTGCTCTATTTTTCGTTTCCCCCTCTCATTTCACACACATTCCCTTCCGATCTCTCTGCCCCTTTCTGTTTTTCTCTCACTTCCCGTTTCCCTTCTCCCACAGAAAACCTCCTCGGCCAGAAAGACTGGAAATTTTGCCAACACCGCCATAGAATTATCAGACCCCGGCCCCCCGCAATGCCCCCCAGTCCTTCATCCCGAGGGGAGGGGGCTGCGCTGTCCAGGACCCCGCTGGCTGCAGACCCCAAGATCCGCTGAGACAGGCGGGATGTCAGCGCGGATTTTTTTCTCTTTTTTCCACTTTACAGCGGCTGCGATTAAAAACGACCCCCCAAAAAGCCGGGGCCTGCCCACGCCGAGCGGTGCCAGCGCAGGGGGGGAGCTCCACGGCGAAAACGAATCGGCGAGCCCCGAGTGTCACGGAGAGGCGACGCTCGGGCGTTTGTGCGAACGCTCCTGTCCCTGCACGCTCACACACTCAAAGCACAGCGAGCAGGGGCCGCCTGCGGGGTGTCCGCACCAGAGCTGGCCGGGACCCCCCCGGAAAGGGCTGGGGGTGTCCCCCTGCCCGCCCGCAGAGCTCTTTGTCTGCCTCATCCTCTCCCGCATCTCCCTTCCCTTCCCTGCGCCCGCCCCGCACATCCCCGCATTTCTCCAGGCGTGTGCATGGCCCTGCTCACACCCACGCGCCCCAAACCCTCGCTCCCCACGAGTCCGCGGCTCGGAATCACATCCCTGTGCCACGTTACACACAAAACCAACCCTTGCACACGCACGTTCCCCCTGCAACACCCATCTCCGTGGCCCTGCCTTCTCTGACGTACCCAGGCTCCGGGGGAGCTGAGCCATCGCTCAGCCCCATCTTTTTACAGCAGGGGATGGGGTTTTTCTCTCTCCGTGCAGGTCAGAGGACAGAGCCCTTTTTGGGGTGTCCTGGGACCGGGAAAGGGGCTGAGAGCTGAGCCTAGATCGCTCCAGCAGCGGTTTCACAGCCCGGGTGAGGAGCCGGGGCAGAAGCGCCCCGGGAGTTGGACAGGGATGGGAGAATTCCCCCATGGCCTCGGGGAACGGGAAGGCTGCACGGGACCTCTCTAACCTCATCGGCTGCCTAATGGGCAGTCGAGCTGGCTGTGCTCCGACTGTCACTGTCACCTGGGCACCGGGCCACGCTGCTTTCTCTTTCCTGCGTTCCCCTCTCCTCCATCCCCGCTTCCTTCTGCTGACAAGTCCTCGCTGGAAATGCACACCTGCCTCCCTTAATCGCAATCAGAACCACGAAAACAGCTCCACTTGCTCTGGCTGACGGGTTATCCCAAGGATATCTGAGTATCTTGGGCTTCCCAGGGTGTCTGGAAGACAGAGGATCCGGAATCAGGGTGTTCTGTGGGGCTGTGCAGGATTTAAAGGGGATCAGAGTCCCTGGGACTTGAGAAGCTGTTGGTTTCTTCCATTTTTTTCCTTTTAATATTTATGATAGATTTAATTTTTTTTTTTTAATATCAAGAGAAAAAAAAAAACCAGCAGGAGAAGAACACAGGTTTAGCTTTTCCATTGGAAGTAACTCCTCACAAAGGGAGATTGGGATGGCCAAGGATCAGTCCAGCCTGGTTGAGTCCCAAGGCAGGGTCAGCCTTAACCCTTGCAGCGCCTGGGTGATGACAAAATCCCCTTTTCCCGAGCACTGGGATGGATTGGACAATTGGAATAATGAGCACTGCTGGGACTTGCTGGGTGCTATGCTGCAGTCCTGAATTCTCAAAAAGAAACGAGCAGCTTCTCATGAGGGCTCATATCAGCATGACAGGCGAGTTTGGGCAGGGATTTTAGGCCAGGCTGGTGCTAAATGAGAGAAGATGAGGTGTCTGTGTGTATATATGTGAATGTGAAGGGGTTCCACACATGCTCTAAACCCTCACAAAGCACCCAAACCTTCCCCTGACACCCCACACCCAGAGTGCTTCTCTCCACTCACACACCCACTCACGGTGTGTGGGGCTGGAGGGGGGAGCCTGCTCCTCCTGTGCCCCCACAGCCCCGAAGCAGCACCCAGAGAGGCCAAATTCCCTTTGCAGGGTCTCTACCTGAGCCTGCACTTGAAAGATGGGGGGATTAAACCTGGCAGAGGCAGGCCCAGGTCTTTGGCTCACAAATTCTTTGTACAGCTTCTCCAGACTTCAGCAGGGACAGAGCTGTGAGAAGCCCCAGCCCTGGCTCTGAATTTCTTCGTGTTGGTGCATGAGGGGAGATTACCAGGGAGAGCAGAAGGCTGCACCTCGGAACTCCTTGGGCACACCTCGTACATCTCTCTTTGTTTTCCCTCACATCCCCATTCCAAACTCTGTGCAAGCCTTTGATTGCCTGCAGACCTCAGCCACCAATCCTGCAGTGGGCCTGCTACAATTCCTTTATAATTCTCTCTCTCTTTTTTTTTTTTTTCCCTACAGAAACACAAGGGACAAACACAATAATTTCTAAGAAGCCAAAGCTTCCCTTTGGAGAAGCCAACAGGGACCTGCAGCAGAGTCCTGGTACGGTGTGTCAGTGACACTGATTCCATCTGACACCTGGGTGTCTCCAAAGCCATCACATTGTGTGCTGCAAATGTATATTAACATTAGTATGCATTGGCACAATATGGATCCATTATTCCAAATGCTTATGAGAACTAGGTGCTGCGTAGGAGCAGCTGCTGCTTTTTAAGCCTCAGAGCATCAATAGATTCATAGATTTTAGGGCCAGAAGGGACCCCAGCGAGCCTGGAGTCTGACCTCCCACGGAGTGTGAGCTGGGGGTGATTTTTGCATCCTGCCCCACAACTTGTGGGCAGGCAGCAGCCTCCCCTGCGGCCGGCTGCCAGCTGAGGGTTGATGTCTTCCTCTGTAAATTTGTTCCCTTGTTTTATCACTCTCCTCGTTAATCCTAAAAGGGCAGATTTTAATTTCAAAGCTCGGCTTGTGTAGGTCCAGCTTTCTACCTCTTGGATTGCCTCCTCTGTATAAGGAAACCCATTTTCTTGCTTTTGTTGAAGTAGCAGCGGTGTTGGAGAAAAGAAAAAAAAATCAATGTCCTGGAATGTCGTCTAGAAAAAGGATTGGTACTTCTTAAGGGTGGAAATGGTACCTGGCAAGTGTTCAAATTTTGGGTGATTCCCTGACTGTAAGCACTTCAGCTTTAGTCTTTGTTTAAAAAAAAAATAAATTTGCATTTTGTAGAGAGGGGTGATGCTGGAGGACTTTGGGTTTATAGTGCTTCCAGAAAATGAAAGCAAAGAGAGAATGAAAATCCACTAAATCAACGAAATAAAAAGAGCTGAAAGTCCTATATTATGGTCACAACAATTCTCCACATAAACACCTCCTGGGTGACAGCTGAAGATGGGTAATTATCATTCAAACCACCTCTGATCCCCAAATCCCTGGCAAAAACCTCGCTGAAGAGTGAGCCAGGATCAGATGCTGAGTTTGTCTTCCTGCAGGGGTTTGTCCCTTTTGTTTTTCCCTCTGCCCCTCATTTTGGGGACAGCAGCTCTGTCCCCCATTGCCCTCCCATCCTGATGCCATCAGGTTGGTGGCTTCAAGTGGGGTGCCAGCCCCAAAACACAGCGGGTCCCCAGCCTTTCTGGAAATCACCACGTGTGAGCCTGTATCCAGCTTCACACTCAAATTTTAAAGCAGAAACCAGGTGAAAATAGACATTTTTCAGGAACATCACCCTGTGTCTACTGCTGGAAGGGAATGATCAGTTGATGGGTTGGATTGAAAGGCATTATCCAACGGAAAAATAGGAATAATTTGGTGATGTTCAGTTTGTCCCTCATGAGAAGGGAGAGCTATGGGACAAGCTCAGCACTGAGGTATCAGACCTCCAGATAGTGGAGGGATACAGGGATGGGACAACTTCCCTGGGGTCGTACAGGACTGGGGGAGTGCCTCAGGGATGGGGATGGGGGCTGAGCAGTGGCCTGGTGGCCAAGGGATCTGTCCGTGCCCTCACCTGGGGTAATTCTCAGTTCCCTCCCCATGCAGGGCTGCTGCAGGATGGAAAGCTGCACTTGTGCATTCCCAGGGAATGCCTTGGCTGACCTCAGGAGTTTTTTGCTTTATTTCTGAGGTTATGTGATGTCTCTGGCAGAGTTTCCAAACAGACAGTGGGGGACCAAATGGGACCAAACCCCACTTCATTGCTTCAGGTGAAGCTGGCAGAAGCAAGATTTAGGACAAACTGTGCTTCTTGCAAGCAGTTATGTCTAGAACTCCTCGCTGCAGGATTGAGAGGAAACTGGGCAAGGCCTTAGGAGAGAAATTCCTGGTTGTTGAGAGGGTGTTAAGAATGTTGAGCCCCAGGAACTGTGATTTTTTTCTCCTGGGAGCAGTAGACTGAGGGATGTCCTCTCCTTGCTTGGGATGCAGCCATTCCTCTGTCCTGCAGAGATGGTGCTGTTCTCCAGCTCAGTGCTTTCTCCTGATCTGAGAAACAGAACTCTTCCTACCCCACCTGGCACGAGCAGCTTCCTTCTCGGCTGCTCAGCTGAATCCTGGTTTGCCTTTTCTCTTCCACTTCTCAGTTCATGTGGGAGCAGACACATCCCTCACCTCTCCCAGGCTCTGACAATGAGGAGAGGAAATGAAAAAAGATTATTTAGTATATTTTTTTTCCTCTGACGAGACGTTTCATGTAGGAAACACTTTCAAAGAAGAGGGATGAATCATGCAACCACAGAAATTAGAGATGGAAAAGACCTTTTAGGTCAGTCAGTCCATTTTCCTGTGAATGCAGAGAAGCTTCTGAGTACAGTTAGATTTTTTCAAGGACTTTGTCCAGTCTAAACCAAATTTAGCTAGAAAGCTTCAACTTAAATCCATTCCAAAGCAGCTGTAGCTGGAAGAAGGATGGTCTTCAGCTGAGTGTCATTTGAAGGCTCTGAAACTTTCAAGGGAAGTGTGAAGCTTTTTCCAGAGGAGAAATTGCAGAGCTGAGTGCCTGGAGCAGCCAGCAGGCCTTTGGCAGCTCATCTGGCTGGAAACCAGCCCCTTCCCACCCCTCAGAGCTGTGGGGGATTGCATGGGGGGATTCCAGTGGCCTGAGAGCGAGGCAGAGGCTGTGGGAGTGTGGCCAGGGGTGATGGGCAGAGATCTGCTGTGCCCAGCCCGGGTGGGAAGCCCAGGGCCCACATGGGTGGCCATGGGGTCACCACAGAGTCACAGCATGGGTCAGGCTGGAGAGGACCACAGTCAGGTCATCTGGTCCAAGCCCTTTGCTCCAGCAGGGTCATCCCAGAGCACAGGGCACAGGATTGTGCCCAGATGGTTCTGGAATATCCCCAGACTCCACAACCTCCTGGGCAACCTGTTCCAGTGCTCGGTCACAAGAAAGAAGCTCTTGCTCGTGTTCAGGTGGAACTTCCTGGGCATCAGTTCCTGCCGTTCCTCTTGTCCTCGTGCTGGCACTTCCACGAGGAGCCTGGTCCATGCTCAGCACCTCCCTGCAGGGATTTACCTGCTCCTCCCTTTCCCGCTGCCTTCTCGGGGGTCGGGGCTCTGCCCTCCTCGGGGCTCTGTGCATCGGGCTGCCACCATCCATGCTATGAATGGCAAAGCAACCATTCCCACCCCAGGCTCTGAATTCGGTATCCCAGGCCACCTTCTGAGCCGCGGAAAACCTCCCTGGAGGTCAAACTACAATTAACTAACAATGCAGCCGGAATTAAAGGGGAACAGATCCGCTCAGACATTTCATCTCCGACTGGAGCCACTTCCCACACAGCCTGGAGGCTGAGCGCTCCCAGCCAGCTCCTCCTGCTTCCAGCCTCGGCGGGAGCCACGCGGAGACATCTCTGCCCGTTCCGGTTCCACAGGAAGCTCCTTCCTTCTTCCCAGGGAAGGAAGAGGGTACCAGGGAAGTGGGGAAGGGGAGGTGAAACCATAATGATGTTGATGTTCAAAGGAAGCTCCCCAGCCCGGGGATTTGCTGTTGAATAGAGACTTTTGGCTGCCTGAACTTTCCCTCGGTGACTCTGCAAATCCTTATATTTACCTTTTTTGGGGGTCGTTTTACAAAAGACACCTTGCCTCTGAGCATGGGATGCAGGCAGGAAGGGCCTTTCTAATTAACCCAGGAGGGAGAGCATCCCTCTTGCCTGCTCTGACCCTGCACCGTTAGGGAAGGAGCAGGATTGCCAGAGCTCCCCTAGAAATGGTTCCTTAATCCACCTCCCCAAAATCCCCGACCCCTGATCCGCGCGCAGACAACCATTTTAAAGAGACAGTGTCAGGATGTGCCACCTCCTTCTCATAAGTGGTCACCTGCCAGCTTCGACTGAAGGCGTAATTACCATCCTCGAGGCCTGATCCATCTTATTCCCCTTGAAGTCGATGAGGAAACCTCCCCGACTCTGCTGGAAGCGGTGTTAAGATTCCTTCCCCCCTCCCCATCTCTTTTCCCAGGATTTATCTCCTTGTGAGGCTGGAGGATCTCCCCAGCACTGAGGCTGGAGTGGCCGGGGATGGAAGGATCTGCAGGGAGGCAATGCCTCCGGGAGGGAGCGGGTGAGAGGGGGAGAGAAAGAAGAGCAAACACAGGTCCATTAATCCGCAGTTAGTCTGCCTTTTTTGTTAGGAAGATGAACTTGATGAGTTAATTAAGCCACAGCCTGTAAAACCAGTTTATTTGCATAGCAAACTCCTGGGCCAGTGTGCTGTGAGCAGGCATAGACGTGCAGACAATTCCGGGGAAATTACAGCCTCATTAATATGCTAATCTGGTTGCAGGCCTGGAACGAGTTTTGGGTTTGCGGTGCTTTGGGGGGGGGGTCGGGGGGGAGGGGTTGCTTAGCAACCCTTTCCTCCAGGTAACCCTTCTCTTCCTTGCCCTTGATATCCCCCAAGGATCGCCAGGGGAGGGGGGCTCGGCGCCACGCAACAGCGAGCGGAGCGAAAGGCAGACAGGGGGGCTGCGGGCCGGGGGGCGCAGGGCTGCCCCGGCCCGGCACAGATGCGCACCCCAAAAGGCCGGGGGGGCTCCCCCTGCCCGGGCCGGATGCGCAGCCGCGGCTGGCGAGCGCGGAGCGCGCAAAGGCGAGCGCGGAGCGCGGGCAGCACCCGCAGCCCCCCGGCTCCCCCTCCCCCGGTCACCGCTGCTCCCCGGCCGCGCTTTCGGGGGCTGCTGCCCGCTGAGCGTCCCAGAGATTGGCAACGCTCACCCCAATACGCTCCTGGCTCCCCCAGCCCTGCCGGCCCCTGAGCAGCGCCGGCACAGTGCTCTCTCCTGTCCCAGCTCCCTGCGGCGCTGCTGGGGATGGGAGGGTCAGGGATCCGAGGGGGGATGCAGCAGCTCTGCCCCCGGCAGCCCCCGCACCGCCTGCCGGGGCAGGACGGGGGTTCCAGCCCTGCCCCGCGTTTGTTGCGCAGCCAGCACCTTCCTTCCCCCGCAGCTTGTGTGTCAGTGACACGTGCTGACACCCGAGCCAGCGCTGTTCGCCACGGCAAGGTTTGTGGCTGTGCCCGTGTCCCGCTGTCCCCGTGTCCTCCTGCCTGGGAGCACAGAGGGAAGCGGCAGTAGGATTTCTGCGGGAATATCGGGGCTGTGGCACTTCAGGCAGTGTCCGTGCCCTGAGGGTCAGGAGGACAAAGCTGCAAGAGCAGATGGAATCTGGGAAAGCCCCACGTCTTCCATCCCAAGGGATCACGCTCCTGCTCATCCTCAGCCCTTTTCTCCCAGCAATGCTCCCACCTGCCAGGTCTCTGTTGACAGATAAGCAATGGGGATTCTCATATTGCAGTGTTTGCTCTCTAAGTGAAGGCTTCAAAGCCTTCCCTGGGTCACCAGACCTATCCTTTCTCTCCTGACATGATCCTTGTTGGGGATTAGAAGATTTTCCTCATCTGTTCTAGGCTGCTTCCTGGAAGCTCACCCGTGGCTCTGGGATGAGCTGGGGCACTCCTGTGGCACCTGACTGATGCCAAAGCAGTGTGCCTTTCTCCCAAAGACCAGTTCTCCATGTTTTTACCATCCAGAGGTGCTGTGCAGAGCTGTGCCAGCTCCAGCAGAGCTTTTCACCCAGCTGCTCTCCTCAGGCTGTTGTGTGGCTGTCACCTGACAGACACCAAAGCCTTGTGATTCAGACCCAGTACCGGCAAAAAGGCAAAAAGGCCAGGCCAGGAGCCCTGGAGCTGATGGTGACTTCTGGGAAAGGCCCATGCAGTGCTGTGCCTTCAGGACATTCCCTCAGCTGGAGTTTAGAACTCTGGAGGTGCATGCTCAGCTCCCTTGCTCTACCACCAAGCCTCAGGCCAGGTGAATCCACACCTGGCTGCAGGAGGAATTAGACCTAATTAGAGCCTAAAAAGCTTTGAGAGCCCTTTGCTGACCAAACCTGCCTCTTGTTCAGTGGGAGCAGTGCTGGGATGGGGGAGGTTTTCCCCTCTCCACAGGTTTGCCCTGTGATGCTTAGAAACATCCACCTCTACTCATTCCCCAGCCCAAACATTTGAAGTGTGAACAAATGTGCCGGGCAGCAAGTTCTAATGTCAAACACTTCCCTGCCAAGAAGCAACTCTGACTTCTCAGGAGGAGGCAAATTCCCTGGCTCGCTGCTGGAGACACTGACACGTGGAAAGGAACTGCTGCCTTCCTACCTGGGGAGTCCCAGTCTCCAGGGTTATCCATCCGTTAACCTTCATGAGCTCAAATATTTATTATTCATATTACCCTGAAATGTGCTAAAAAGATGAAAAAAGGAATTAATGTGCCAGATCTTGCATCCACCTTTTAGCTTATTACAGTGCTAAAGCAGTATTAACATTTACAGTGTGTGAGCTCTGCTTTGCTTGTGCCTGAGGCCAAGGGGTTTAAGCCAGTGCTGGAGTTAATAGCAAGCACTGGTTAGAAAAAGCCCATTATGTCATAAAGTTGGAATTTGACTTGGGCAGTGGCCACTGGCTCTTTCTATTTAGGATGCAGTGCCAGCCCCTCCATCCCTTTCTGCTTCGCTCTCCCTCTCACAAACAAAACCAGAATGGGGAAAATGATGTTTTTCTTTTCTGTGCTGGTGAGATGAAGGGCAGCACGTTTGCCAGAAGATAATTGGTTCAAACTCTGGCCAAGGAGATTCTTGGATTGATGCTGGAGGTGCCATGCGGTCAGAGGTGTTCCTGGGCCTCATTCCCTCTGCTGGGCTCCTTGACATCTCCTCTTTTACAGCTTGAACATATTTATACATCCAACATCCGTGTGTTCTGCTGGAGGGTGGCTTTATGAGCATCTCCTGCCTCCCCTTAGGAAGATCTTTATTCTTCTGTGAGGAGCAGCTCTGCTTTCTCAGGTTCTTCCTCAAACCTGACAGCCCCACCACGAGGCAGGGTCTGTCCAGGTGCCCGTCCCATGGTGGTGGTGATGATTCCTGTCCCTAAACCTGCCCTCCCCTTTCCCCACAGCCCTTGTAGCTTGCAGCCCCTTTGTGGGCAGTTCCTGCCCTCCAAGGACAGAGGGTTCCTCTGCCAGCCCTGTGGCTGCCAGGACTCTCTTGGCTCTGCCACCACCAGGAGCTGCTGAGGACAAGGCTTCAACCCAGCCAAAAGCACTCACATTTCGTGGGGAGGCTGGAATGGGGCTTGCTGTGCCCTGCTAATGGGACATGCTCCTGTTGGGCACTGGGAGAGCCAGAAGAGCCCTGAATGTGAGTTTGAATGTGAGTTTGGTACAATTCAGTTTGGTTTTGCTGTACTTGAGGCTCAGCTGATTTTCCTCTGAGCACGAGGTGTGTTAAGGTTTTTGCTGTTTTTACAACTCAGTTCTCCTGCGTTCCTGTGCACAGGGTAGCTCTTCCAGTGATCCCATCAGGGAAGAGTTTATTTGGAGGGGAGGGCCTCACCCTTCAGGAAATCCATATTCCTTCCAGCTCTCCTTGTCCTCGATGTATGGGACCCAGCAGTCACAAGCTGGGGGTACTGAGTGTCCAGCAGGACGAGTGACAAACCCACAGCCTTGTGTGCTGAAGAATGGCTTTTCTGGAGGCTTTGCCATCAGGTTTTTGGCAGATGGCTGGTTTTAGATGCAAACAGAGATGTGGGAAAGCTTGGTGGCACTGGGGGAATGACTCCCGTCAGCACACCAGAGCTCACACTTACCTGAGCACCCCTTCACCTCCACTTAGCCTGGCACTTGTCTTCTGCAGCTCCCCCTGTGCTGATGGCAAGGCCTTTGGAGCACTCCCTGGGGCTGATATCCATCAGGAGATCCCTGGGACAGCTCAGTTCCATTCCCCAGAGCCCCGTGCAGGGGCAGCAGTACAGCGAGCTGCTCAGGGATTGCACAGAGCCCTGGGCTCTGGCAGCAATGTTCCCTTTGCAAATGGAGCTCCTTGGGCTCCTGCTCTCTCTGCTCTCCAGCAGAGCCACCCAGACTGTGGAAACAGAGCTGGGACCTGTTTGGAATTCAGAGGGCAGCATCAGTCCATGTCATTGGCAGGAATAAATAAATAAACACCTCTTGGAGCGCGTCAGGAGTGATGTGCTGCTGGGCTCATTCAAGGTCACACCTGTAAACGTGGAATGGAGAGGCACGGAGCACAGCCAGGCTGGATCCAATCCCGCCTTTCCTGTGGGACAAACGTCCCCCCTGGCTGCAGGAGCACCCCGGGGCAGAGGGCAGTGCTGGGGGTGTGCTCTGTCCTTGGAGGGGTGCTGGGACGGGGCTGGGGGTGACTGGGAGGGGTCACCGTGCCTCTGGGCAGGGAGGGTGAGTTTCTGAGGGTGTGACCTGGTGTGTGACATCCAGCAAGGGAGGTTTTCCATGCAAGTGCCTGCTCCTGGTCCAGAGGCTGCCTGAGCACCGACCTGGTGGATCCCTACAGGACTTTGTGTCTGGAACAAAACTTCCCTGGGGAAGGAGCTCTGTTCCTGAGGCGAAGCCCAGCAGCTCTGTGGTCGATCCAACCTCTTGTCCACACCCTTTCCCCTCTCCAGGCACTGCAGAGCTCCTTGCTCTGGGCACTGCCTTTGCCTGCTTGGCTTTAAAGCTGTTCCAGGGCCGTGCTCGTCCCCATGCTCCCTTCCATCGTTGGTTAACCTCTGGAAGAAGCAACCAAAGAGGGAGAACCCAACAAAACCCCACCCTCGCTCTGCCAAGAGCCCCTTCCTCCCATGGCAGGGCTCACACCCCAAGTCCGAGGCTGCTCAGCTCTGTCTCAGTGGCGCTCCCTCACCCTTTGACAAATCCTGGCATTTCCAAAGTTATTATACCTCATTATGAATTGGATTTTAATCTAGTGTAAATAGTCCTACCATTATAGTGTCATAAGAAGCAATTAGCCCCCCTGCCTGCTTCTATGCATGAGGGGAAAGCTTTAATATCACAGAGCTGTGAGGGCTTGATGGGGCTTCAGCCTCCACGCACACGTGCAGGCAGAGGCTTTGCTCTCCTGCCGCTGCCCTGCCCGGTGTGTGCTGGAGCTGTCCCCTCTGTGTCCTTGGAGCTCTCCAAAGTGAGCATCTCCTGAGCTCCACGCTTGGTTTTGCCCTGGGATCTCTGCCTGCCGCTGGGTTTGCTCAGCAGCACGACTGGAAATCATCTTCCAGAGGATGGATGTGGTTCAAGCAGATGATAAATCGTGGTTTCCTCGCCTTGCCCTCAGCCCAGTCACAAAGGGGATTATCCTCCGCAGGGTGAGAGGCGTCTGCAGGCCGCTCCCTGCCTCGCCTCGGGCTGATTATTTCCAGTCTCAGCGAGGCTCTCCTGCGCTGCCTCTCGCAGGAAATTCATGATGTGGGGCTCCCGCTCGGTTATAAACCAACCCAGCTTCTCCCGTGTCACTTGGAGCCGGCCGGGGCAGCCCCACGCCGGCGCTGTCCCCACTGGGTAATGCTGCGTGATTAACAACAGCCCGGGTTAATGGGCTTTTAATGCTCCTCCAGCAGCGGCGGGAGGGGTGGCATCCTCAGCTCCGAGCAGGGGCTTTGATCTTTGTTTCACGGAGGTGTCTTTGTGCTCCGTGCTGGTTGTGCGGCTCTGGACATCGCGGGCTGAACGACACAGGCAGGGCCAGGGGTGCTCCAGGGCTGGGAATTTGGAATTTGGGTGTTTGTGGTGACGGATGTGTGTTAAATGCTGGTCCCAGTGATCCTGGGGGGATTCCAGCACAGGGTGGGGGATTTCTCAGAGTGTGGCGCAGCAGAAAGATCCATCCCAGTGCCATTTGATCAAACAGGGGCTGTACACTGTGGCTGTAGCAGGGGAAAGGCTTTAACTCCCCCAAGGATGGGAAAGGACCCAGTTTGTGCATGAAGGGAAATCAGGGGGCTGTGGTGCATCCCGGGGTCCTGGCCACAGGCTGTGCTGTGCTCCCTGCTCCTGTGAACAGTCCTGCTGGAACTTGCTCTCAGGGGATGGGCACAGAAAAATACCCCCCCAGCCCTCCCCATCCTTCCTTTGTCACATGAAAGAAAAGCTGGCTGCCTGTTAATTACATGAACCTTCTCATGGGCAATTGAGCTGGCCCTGTGTGTATTCATGCTGCCTGCGAGTTCTTGTCTGATTCATGTCACAGGTGACTGAAAAGCAGCCAAATTCTACAACAAAGCAGGGCCCTGCTGGCTGTGTCCAGCTGCATCCGGGCCCTGTCCACAGCAAGGCAGTGGCTTTTTCTCCCAGGGCAGGGCAGGGACAGGGACAGGGACAGGGCCACCTCCATCCCAAACTCACTTTTGGAGTGCTGTGATGTCTCATCCCCATGGCCAAGATTTTACAGAGCCCCAGAGGTGTGGACATCCCTCTGCCTGTCCCTTCCTCTCCCTGAACTTGCCCAGGGGAGCCCTTCAGCCTGGGTTTTGCTCCTTCCCTGGGGAAGATGTGGTCCCTTCCCTCTGCCTGGAGCTTTGGGCAGGGTCTGGGATTTAGTGCCAGCGATTTAGTGGGGGAGAGGGAACCTGGTGTGGGGATCCTACTGCTGCTCCGTGTGTCCCAGTGACCCTGCTGGCTGGGGACAGTCCTCTGGTGGCCCTGCCAGCCCTGGGACTCCAGTGCCCATGGCTGGCTGTCCTGTGTGCACACAGGAGCTGCTGGAAGCCCAGGGAGATGCTGGTTCCTGGCTCTGCATCCGAGATGCTGCTCAAGGACCCTTCCCTCCTGCTGGAATTTGCTGGGAATATTGGCCAACGGGGCTCCCAAAGCCTCTCTGCACACATCAGAGTTCTGGGCATCCCTGTGTCTCTTCTGGCTCAATTTTGGCCCATTCCAAGCAGTCCCTTCACAGCCAGTCCCTGGGAAGAGCTGAGGGTTGGCCCAGGACACAGGAGGGGATGTGCCACAGCCTCCCATGACTCTGCAGCTCATCTCCTTCCTGCCAGCTTGATTCCAGCCTCTCCTGAGCTGAGTTTCCAGGCCTTCATTTCCAGCTTTCATTGCTATTCATCGGTGCATCTGAATATTTTAATCCTTGGGGAGGGGGGACTGGAGAGCAGCATCCTCCCCCTGCTTTCCCAGCCACCGTCCCTGGCTTATCTGCTGAAAGCAGGGCCAGGCTGTCCCCGGCCTCAGTGGGTGAGACAAATCGTGGAAGGAGCTTAAAGCAAGACCAGCATCTCCCACCTTGTGCTTGGAGGGGGCTGGGGAAGGAGAGGAGGGAGGGGGCGAGGGAAGCAGCTTGTAATTACAGAGTAAGAGGCAGCGATAAAATGATAATGGAAGAGTTCTGACCCGGCTGAGCCAGTCCTGCAAAGCTGTGAAATAAATTTAGCAAAAGAGCGAGGGCACGGGGGGCTCCCAGGCTGGGTTACAGCTGAAATGCTGGTTTCACAAACAAGACGTAAATTGGATTGCAAACATCTAATTAACCTCCTTGCTTTTTTTTTTTTTTTTTTTTTTTTTTTTTTTTTTTATTTGGTGGGAGAGGCGACAGATTCCAGCTAAAGCTGATACTGTGGCTTGATTTCCCTTTGCAGGAGAGAATCTGGAGGAGAGGAGAGGCAAATCATGTGGTGGTTTCACCTGCTGGCTCCCTCCTTGCTGTCCAGACACCAGGGAGAGGAGAATTTTGAGCCCTTCTGACCTTTCTGCCTTGCTTTAGGAGCTGTGTGTGCTGTTTGTGAAAAGCTCATCCTGGAAGCAGAAGGTGCTGGAGGAGCTTTTCCCCGTGTCTCTTTGTTCTTCTCCTCACCTGGATTTCCCACTTCCAGGGGGTGGAAATGGGGATCTCCCAAGGCCTGAGCTGGCTCCCCTTGGCTGCTGCTCTGCCCCGGGCCAGAGCTACTGACTTCTTTTTGAGTTTGACTCAACGTCTTTGGAGAGCAGAGGGAGAGCTGGAAACACCCCTCTCCTCCCTTCCCTGGGCTCCAAGGGTTGCTGTTTATTTTTCTGGAGAGCGACCATTCCATGTGGATTTCGGGAGCTCTGTGGCCCCCCTCCCTCCCCAGCCCCTCGCCGCCTCCTGCCTCCCCCTCACCCCAACCTCTTCTCTTTTTCACCCCACCTTCCCCCAGGGGCATCCAGCCAGTGCAAATGGTCCCTTGGCAGCAATGATGAAGATGGATGTCTGATTGATTCTCTCTCCTCTGTGCAACCCCCTCTCCAGCCCCCCCTTTTCCCTCTCCCCCCCTCTTCATGCCCTTCTGGCAGAAAATTAAAAGGCTATTTGTTAAAGGGCGAAAGCCCTCAGGTGCAGCCCCCGGCTGGACAATTTGTCTCCATGAAAAGGATGCTATTATGAGAGCGGCTGGATCCAGGAGGAGGGGGAGAATTTGCCAGGAAGCGAAGGGAGAGGTGGGGAGGGGGAAGGAGGAGGCATCTCCCGGGGACAATGAGGTTGGGCTGGGGGGACGGGAGATCGCCGGGGCTTGCCGGCTGGGCTGCCGTTCATCGGGGAGCGCGGAGGGGCGGGAGAGCCATGTGCCGGAGGGAGGGCAGCCGAGCTCTTGTTCCGAGCCTGCCGCGCAGCAGAAGTGCCGACCTGCCAAATCCTCTCCGGCGGCGCCTCCGCCGGCGCCCCGCTTCAAAGGGAACAGAAGCTCGGGCCGGCCGGGCACCCCACGGAGGGCTGGGACCCCGCCCGGCCTCCCACTGCTGCTGCCGCATGGCCCTGGATGCTGCCGGGCTCACCTGCGTGGCCCCAGGGCTGGCTGTCCTCTCCTCTGCTCCAGGGAGGAGGAAAAAAAAGCGCCGATGTGCCCCTTGGCTGCTGAGCCCATCAGTCAGGGTCTGCTGCACTTGTGCCACCGTGCCCTGCCCTCAGCCCCGTCCCTGTCCTGCCTTTCCACCCTTCCCTTCATCTTCTCTGTCATCCCCCATCGCCCCCCTCGCTCACCTGTTTGTCTCTGATTTTAGGGTTTGATGTGACACCTGGCTGTGTGCTCCCTGAGGACCTGCAGCAGCAGCCTGGAGGAATGTCAGAGCCTGTTTCCCTCTGAAACACTGCAGAAACTCTTCGACAGAAGTCACTGCTGCGAGGAAACCACTGCAGGAGCGAGATCCCCTCATCCAGGCTGGAACTGAGCCCTGACCTGGAAGAGTCTGAAGATCGCTGAGCTCCCCGGGGAGGCACCAGGGCAGCGCTGAGGCCTCTGATTCCTCACGGGTCCATCCCTTGGAGCTGCTAACAGCGTGCTGAGGTGACAGCAGAGGGTCCTGAGGAAGCTGGGGAGCTGCCCTGGCTGTGCTCTGGGCCCAGCAGGATCCTCCCGCCGCGAGGATGGGGCTGGATGAACGCGCTTCGTGTCCATGGAGCTTCTGCCCTTCGCTCTTCTGCCTTGCTGCCCCAAAAATGAGAGAGGCCAGTGGTGTCTTCACCTGGGAGCAAGCAGGAAAGCACTCTCAGATGGCAAGAAACGGCCTGATTTGGGATAAAAATGGCTCTGCTGGAGCAGCCTCCAAGGGGGATTGCTGCTGTCCGGGGTGGTGCTGCAGCTGGGGAGATGCTGACCCTCCCCACGTGGTGAGGCTGCTCTGGAAAGCAGCAGCAGGGCTGGCTTGCTCTGGGGGGAGGGAAAGGGCAAATCCTGGGTGCTCTGCACTCTGGGAGAAAGCATCTCTGCAGGGACTCCTCCTGAAGGCCATCCCATGGGCCAGGAGCCTCTGGCCACGGCCACGTTGGGGGACAGAGCTCCCTGTCAGTGTCACCATCCCCCTGCAGCTCCCTGAGGGCTTCCCCCACTTTCATCTCACTGCCAAGAGGCCCAAAGAGAGGGAGAAGAACTGTGAATAATGGCTGAATCCCACAGTTTCCCAGGACTTTGGGATTTCCAATCCCAGGACGGGGATTGCTCAGGGGTATTTCTGCCCAACAGCTCCTAGAAACTCCCTTCTCCATCTAGTAAAGAGGGAGAAAAAAGGCAGCTGTGAGTAGGGAAGGAGCAGCTGCTGTGTCCATTTGTGGGGTGTGGAATGGGGAGGGTGAGCCCTTGTTGGAAGTCTCTGTGTCCTGGCTGGTGTCCCCAGAGTGTCCTGAGTGTGGGACAGGAGTCACCTCTCCCTGTGTGTGTGAAGCAGGATTACACTAAGTGCTGCCTCACTCTCACACCTGCCTGACCCAGAGGTGCAGCCAGGCCTCAGAAACCAGCCCTGAATTTGCATTATTCCCTTCTGGCCCTGACTTAAAACCCCCATTAAAAAAAAAAAAAAGTTTTATTTCTAAATTTTTACTCAGGATAAATTCAAAATACACAATTTTCCACAGGGGAACAGATTTTTACCTTCAGGCACAGACTGGAGCTACCTTGGCCTTTACCATGAAAACCAAGGATTGCTCTGCTTTCTCTAGAGTATTTTATTTTGGTTTTGCCTTTAAAGCCTGTTGCCTCCATGCACAACCCTGGATATATGTTCTAAAGCCAGCTAAAATAGATTCCAGCATAGGATTTAACGATTCAGCATTTCCTTGCCACTGATTTACTGACTGATGCTCAACAATTTTTTTTTTTTTATCAGTCAAAGAACTGCTTGGCCATCGAGAGCTGCAGACAGATGCAGAGGGAACAAAATAATAATATTTTTGGGAGGTAATAATGCCTGGATGGAATGGAGCAGCACCACCATCCAGATAGCCAAGGAAAAGTCAGGATAGGAGCTCAAATAGGGAGGAGATCCCTTCATGAACTTCTGCTCCCTAACACAGATTTAACCCACAGACATGCCAAGGCAGCTTTAAAATCTATTTTATATGAATTTCTAATGATTTGATCTGGGGAGACAAAGGATGTTTTGGATCTGTATGAGGTCTGTGGGAGGGTAACCAAACCCCTCCATGGCCCCCAAGGCCCCTGGCAGCAGTGACCCGAGGAGAGCAAAGCCCCCAGACCATTTTCCTGCTCCCCACCAGCTTTGCCAGCTGGGGCTGGGTGGGAGACCCCCCCATTTGTCCCCAAGCCCACCAGGGGCAGTTCCCAGCACAAGTAGCCTGGCAGAGCTGGGTCATTGGCACCCCACTCCCCTGGGTGGGACTGAGGGCACAGCCATGTACCCAAAGTCCTTCCAACACCAATATCTGGGGTTTTTCTCCCATCTACCTCCATTTCCCCCCCTTAAACTCAGGCAGATTTTCCCAGGCCATGAAAGCTGGTCTTGTAATCCAGTCCCAAACCCAGACTATGTTACTCAGTTAGGCCAAAAGTCAAAACCCAGCCACCCCTCTGAGTCCAGCTGCAAATGTTTTCCCCTCAAGCTCACAATGCTGAAGCAGGCTCAGAAATGGATAATCTTTACCCCTTCTTCTCACCACAGACCCTCTAACCTTGCTGGGCTCTGGGTTTCCTGTCCTGTGTCATTCCTAGCAGTGTTGTCCCCTCACCCCTGCTGCCCGGGACTTGAAGAGAGATGTTTGCATCAAGTTCCTGCTGAAGAAAAGCGCAGAGGATTTGGGCACTCTGGAATTGAGAGGGACCTCGGGGGATCTCAGGGGCAGCCCAGCCACCCTGAAGGTCCACGTGGCTGTGCCACCTTCCCTGGGCACAGGTGAGGAGCTGCTCCACATGTGCAGGGAAAATCCCAGATGGGATTGCTGGAGACCAGCAGCGAGGAGGGAGGAATGATTTGGATCAGGAGCAAATGGCAGAGAACTGTGGCTTTGCCAGCCAGGGAGACACGGATGTGGGGGAGAAGCATTGCCCTGGGGGAAGAGGAGGTTCTGCAGAGAGGTTCTGGAGATGTCTGAGAGCACACAGGGGGTGAAATGAGGGGTGGGTGGGTGCTGCTGGTGCATCCCTGGCATCCTGGAGCACCAGGCACGTTTGGTCAGGGTCTCCTCTTTGAGCTGGCCCAGGGCAGTGCTGTCTGAATGAGCCTGGGGGGCAGAAACAGTCGGGAAAGAGGAGGGAAGAAAAGGTGTGTGGGGGGGAAAGGATGGCCAGAATGCAAAGGCAGAAGCTCTCTGGAGACAGCCCAGAGCTGCTCTGTGGTGGTGTCTGCAAACCACGCGGAACGTGAAGCGGAAACCAATGAACCACAGTGAGCACGCGGGAAATGAGCCCTAATTGAGGGACAAAACCAGGAGCAGATGGGCAGCCCTGCCCACCACCCCTTTCCAGGGGTCTAATTTGCCGTGCAAGCCCGGGAATGGCCATCCCTGAACAACTGAGGGCTGCTGCTGTGGGTAGGGGTGGCTTGTCCTGGTATGTTCCCGGGGGGTTCCAGGTGTCCATGGAAGGGGGCTGGCAGCATCCCACACCCTCTGCCCCTCCACAAAAGCCTGCTGAGGGTGGGATGCTCAAGGCCTTTATCCTCAGGGCCAAATCCAGTGACTGCAAGTTCCACAACTCCCCGGGTGAGATTGGTTCTTTGCTGACACAAAACAAACGGGTATTTCCTCTGAAATTTTCATTTTTGCCACAAACACGTGAGTTGCGGGGGTTGTTTTACCAACTCTGTCCTGCTCTGCAGACAGAAACTCTCTGTGTTATCTTCTGAGACCCTCTGTATTGTTTTAGGACAAGTGCCAGCAGGCAAACCCCAATTCCATCTCAAGGACCACTCCTAGCACCTCTTTGGGGATGCTGAAATTCCCCCTGTGGTGGTTTTCCTTTGACCCCTGAAAGATGCTGCAAGTGGGCCCACCAAGGAGCCCTTGTGTCTGCTTACCTCAGCCTCCATCCGCGAGGGAAAGCAGGGAATTCCCTCTGGAATGCTTGTGGAGGTGGGGACCAAGGGATGCTCGCTGGAAGCTGGCACCAACCCCTCCCTCCCTCCCTCCCACCACGGCCTGGGGAAGCTTAATGAGTTAATGCTGATTAAGTGCTTTCAGATAATCAGATAAAGGTGTCATAAAAGTGCTTTACAGTGATGATGATGTGTTTTATGGTGAGGAGAAACTGATGATCCTAAATAAAAATCCAAATTAAATCGGGGGGGAAGTACAAAGGTGTCTTCAGATCTGGGGTGAACTTCACATTAAGGGCAAAAAAAGCATTCGAGCGTTTGCCAAGCTCCCATCTCTCCTCAAACCGTGCCTCGTTTTGACCTCCCCCCTCCTTTCCAGGAGCTTTTCTGCTCGAGACCAAGATTAATTACCTCCCTCACAGCCCTTTGGGCTTCCCCCATCTGATAAGGTGTGAATAAGGCTGACAGGACCTGCTAAGGGTCTCACAGCTTTCTCAGCTCCGTGCCCTGCCTCGAGCACGGGCGGCACATCCCGGCCTTGCTGCATCCCCGCTGACCCCCAGCCTTGCTTAACTCCTGCCTTGTCCTCAACTTTTGGTATCCATGGAGTTGGAAATGCAGGGATGGTGCTGGGTACCAGAGAAATCTGCCCCAAACCCTGAATCTGCCCGGCCCAACTGCGCCAGGTCTGGAGCAAGACCCTAAATAAAGCAGGTGACGGCTTTTCCCCCTCTCTGAGAGCTGCCTTTGTCCTGGCTGTCAGGGACCCCAGAGTTGAGGGACACATGTTAAGATCTGCAGCAATTAAAAGGGGCTCGAGCCTTAATGTGCTCAGCTGAAAGCCCAGGTCCCCAGGTTGTGCACGGGAAATTGGCTGCTAATTTAGCGGCTGCTGCCAACTGGCCGCATCTGTCCAGCCTGGGATGGCTGTTCCTTCCTTGCTCTTTTCCAAGCACTCCTCCTGGCAGGATTACAGCCTGGGGAGGAGGCAGAGCCAGCTCGGACAACCTGCTCGCTGCACACACTGCTTTGGGTTTATGGCCATGCCTGGGCACTGCCCCCACCCAGGGCTGTCCCCTCTGTACCTCTCCCTCAGCTTCCTTGGAAGAACAGGACCTGGCACAGCAAATTCCCAAATCCTGGATGATCTTGGCTGGTTTATTGGGGAAAAAATTTAATTCCTCCCCTCAACACAATTTTTTTTCTTCTTTTATTTGAGTTGACTGAAAATATTGGTTAAAAATAAAGCAGTTCATGCTATCTTTAATGTGTTTTTACTCTTTTATCAAAGGAAAATGAAAGATCTGAATTTGTTTCACTTCAGTTGAAAACATCAAGTTGAAATGATCCAACTTCTCCAGTGTGGTATCTCCGTTAAAAACACATTTATTTAGGCAAGCTGCTTTGCCAAATGGAACAGGAGTCTGTGGCTTTGAGATGAATTTCCCAGCCATCCCGAGACAGCAGTTTGAAGAACAGTGGATTTGTCTGACAGTATTTCCCAATCTGAAGACCACTGGATCTTCAACCCAAAGGATGTGACAAAATACCAGAGGAATTCCCTTTCATCCTGGCAATGCAGTGCTACACACTTGAGCTGAAGGAGAAACTGAAGGTTTTGGTCAGTTTGCCTTGGGGAAGTTGAAGGCAGGTGATCCCCAGAGATCCATCCCAAGGATGAAATCATTTCCCCATCAGGTGACACCACAAGCCCATGGTGGTTCTCTGTGCTGGTCCAGCAGCTCCAGGATCCAGGATCCAGGGAGCTTGGCAGCTCTGGCAGGGCTTGCTCTGCTCTCAGGCTGCCCTGACACCTCAGCTCGGTGGAGGTGACAGAGAGGGACCTCAGCAAGGATGCAGAGGATGGAAGAGCTCTCCCCCCGTCAGCTGTGGGTTTTGCCGTGTTCTGAATTTGGGATCCCGGCGCTGACAGAGCCTTGCCGGAGCTCCGGCGCTCCCCCAGGGCTGTCAGTGCAGCAGGAGGAGGAGATCTGGGATGACTCTTGGCTGCTCTGCTGGCAGGAATGAGGAGCTCAGCACAGCGACAATGCTCTAAACCACCACCGAGGTGCTCCAGCCGCAGGAAGGAGCACGGACAAAACACAGGGGGAGTGTTTTTCTTCCCGAGGGAAGCCACGCTGCCCTTCAAACCTCCTTGCCCCTTAGCAGAGGAGGTCAGGCCGTCATCTGTGGCCCCCGGGACGAGCACCCAGCGCCGGCTCCCCAGGCATCAGGCGGCGGTCACGCTGGAGCTCGCGTGTCACTCCCATCCGTCTTCCTGCCCTGCTCCCGTCACCGGCAGCGCCGCGGGAGACGCGGGGGGAGAAGGGGAGGCAGAGCAAGACGGAGCCGGGGAGAAGCAGACGGAGAAGGGGAGGCACAGAGGGCGAGGGAGGTGGTACAGCCATCCGTGTTCCGTTCATCGAGGGTTGCTTCTTCCTCTCCTGGAAATTCCCACCAGCCGCGCCCTGAGGGCAGCTGCTGGCTGGGGAGGGATGGAGGTATCCATCCTTCATCCTCGCAGGGCAGCAAGCAGGCAGAGAACCTTGGGAATGACTTTTGGGATCCCTCCAAACACCCCAAAGCTCAGGATTCCTTTGACTTGAAGGCGGGGGAGGCGATGGCCTCTCAGGAGTCACCTGGCTCTGCTTTGTCAGGATCTGTGGCACGACGCAGGGGCCCAACCCGGCACCTCTTTGTGCTGATTTGTGACCTCTGGAGGTGTCCGTGGCCAGGCTGGATGGGTCCGTGGTCTCATCATGAGTGGCATCCTTGCCCACGTCGGGGGCTGGGAAGGAGATGGCCTTTGGGCAGAGGTGGGGCGGGAGGATGCGGGGCTGAGCCTCGAATTCTGTATCGCTCAGACAGAGGTGCCTTGTGCCACAAACCGCCCCGCTCCGTGCCAGCCTCGGGGCTCTCCACGGGAGCCGGGCCGCGCTGCTGCCGGCTGGGCGCTGCCTTTGTGCCGAGCACGGCCCCGCGCAGCGCCTCGGGGTCATGTTTGTTATGTTTCCAGGAAGCCCCTCCAGAAAAACATCCTTGAAACACAGAGGTTTCCCTTCTGCCGGCATACAAATGAACCCCAAACAGAGCCCACTTCAAAGCGGCCGGCTAATGAGCCGCTCTCTCCCCCGCCCCGCCCCGGTTTCAGGAGGGCCCTAACGATGCCGTGGTGTTACAAAGGCGTTTGGAGACTGCTCAGAGGGAAAAAATAGAAGGAGAGGGGGCAGGGAGCAGCGGGAAGCAGCACGCACATGCCAGCACAGGCGGCTGTGGGATGGCTCCGGCCCCACAGCGGGCATGGGGCGCGGACGGGGCGGTGATGCCCGGCGGTGCCCGCTCACGGCAGGGCACATCCCAGCTCTCTGCGCAGGGACCGCGGCAGGGGAAACTCCAGAGGCTGCCGCGATTGTTTTGGTTTTTCCCCAAGGACAGGGTGGATGGTGGGGGTAGGGAAGGGGATGAGGTGGAGGAAACAGTGCTTGGACCATCCTCTTGCATTGCAGTGAGGTTTTATTCTGCTGAGCAGGTCTTTCCAACCTCCCCTGGAGCTGCTGGTGCTGCCTCTGGTGGCCCCCATCCCTCCCGGTTCAATCCCGAACTCCATCGAGCCCCTGGGTGGCTGCACCCCCCTCCCGGCCCTTGGGATGGGCACTGGGGGGTTTGGGGACCTTGACCCCCACGAGCTGGGGCTGCAAATGCTGCCCTGAGTTCCCAGCACGGAGCCTTCATCGGTAGCAGGGTTGGCATCAACCGAGGAAAAACAAGAACCATCGGCTACAAAACTCAAATGAGGAGCTGAGCTGGGGAACCAGGCTTGAAGGTTTTTTTTTTTTCCCTCCCAAAGTATTCTGAAGTGGAAACAAACCAAGAAATTTGCTTTGTTCAGAAGTTTTGCTTCTGTTTCTAACTAGTGAAACTAGCATTTTTCTGATTATTGCTTATAAAAAAATAAAAAAAGATGTTTTCACACTTTCCTTTCATCCACAATTGTATTTTTCTCTGGCTGAGGAAGCATTTTCTGCTACAGAAATGTAAAACAAAACTAAAAATAAAGCCTTGCTGCTCACGAGCTGTAAATATTCACCGTGCTCTGCAGTTCCCTGTATCAGGAGGAAGTTTTTCCCATCTGCCAGCAGCAAGGACGTTTTACTCAGGATCGTTTTCCTGTGTACACCCAGGATTGCTGCCACCATGGACAAAGGTTTTTGGTTCAATCTCTTCATTCCTCCACCCAAGTTAGGTCATTTTTAGGGCAACATCGGCTCTCTGTGCAGAGCTGAGCTGTCAGTTTAGCGCTGCCCTACCCTTACCAATATTTCTTATTCAGAGCCAAAAAATGGTATTTATGAGAACCTTAAAGGTTTCACACCCTCCAGACTGGACGTGCTTAGATACTTCCATTTGAGAGAATTTAATAAATAATTTTGCATCAAGAGGAGCAGAGGTTTCTTAGGATCTGCTTTCCAAAGAGTCTCACATCCCACGGAGCTTCCTTGCAACACAAACTGATGGTGCTGGGAGTTTCACCTGCAAATTTCCAGTAGATCTCAACATTTCTTTCCCCTCTTCACCTGAAGGATGCTCCAAACCCCAGGACCTCCATCTGCCATGAGCCAGGGCATCCCCAGAACCCTTGGACAGATCCGGGTGGAGCACAGAGGAGCAAACTCCTTCCTCTGTGCCGCCAGCATCCCCCATCTCCCACGATAAATAAATAATCTGCAACCTGAACGTATTCCCAGCCCCGAGGGCCGGAGTGGTGATGGATACACCCAGCCAGGCCATTGTTCCCCTGCTGGATAATAACAAATCTTCGATTTCTGGCCGCTGTTAATGCCTTTGCTGACGCGTGGCTGCGCTGAGCCGCGTCCCTGCAGCAGCCCCGGTGATGGGGACAGCCCCTGCGGGCACGGGCACCGCCGACGGGAGCCACCAGCGCCTCGGCCGAGCCGTCAATAGCGCTGATCAGCTCCGGCATTGATTCCCAGCCCCTCCCACCCCGCTCTGCTCGCTCCCCTCGGTACTTTTCTCCCCCGATCAGGAACGATCAAACGCCAGCAGCGGGTGCAGGAGGTGCCTGGGCTGGTGCTGCTGGTCTCGTCTGGGATTGCTGCGGCTCTGAGAGCTCCAGCACCAGCCAGACCCCGGCCCAAACCTCCGGAGCCCGGCCCAGAGCTGAGCACTGCCCGGCCCACAGCCCACATCTGCCCTGGGCAGCAGCAGCATGTGAGCAGGGGTCCTGGAACGGGCTGGAGAAAGGTTTCCCTCTTCCCTCTGGCTGTTGTATCCCTAAACTCCTGGGCTCTACCCTACACCCTCTAGATGTACCCTACACCCTCAGGCTGTACCCCACACCTCCTGGCTGTACCCCACACCCCCTGGCTGTACCCCACACCCCCTGGCTGTACCCTACACTCTCTAGATGTACCTACCCCACACCCTCTGGCTGTACCCCACACCCCCTGGCTGTACCCCACACCCTCAGGCTGTACCCCACACCCTCAGGCTGTACCCCACACTCTCTAGATGTACCCCACACCCCCTGGCTGTACCCCACACCCTCTAGATGTACCCTACACCCCCTGGCTGTACCCCACACCCTCTGGCTGTACCCCACACCCCCTGGCTGTACCCCACACCCTCTGGCTGTACCCCACACCCCCTGGCTGTACCCCACACTCTCTAGATGTACCCTACACTCCCAGGCTGTACCCCACACCCCCTGGGATGGAGCTTCCCTCGGAGCCCAGTCCTGGAGCCAGCTGGGCATCCCGGTAGCTGCTGTTTGCAGCAGGTCTCAGACAACGAGGAGCCAGGATTTGGGGTCAAGCCCGTGTCTCCTGTCACAGCCCATCCACGGGGGAAAGCAGCAGGAACTGGGGAGCCCCCCCCGCTCCCCTCCTCCATCCCCCCGGACCGCAGCGCATCCAGGGCGGATATTCAGGAGCTACGAAGAGGAACAAACAAACAAACAGGCAGACCCCCCTCCCGGTCCCCAGCGGCAGCAGAGGAACAGAACCTGCGGCGAAGGGCCCTCG
This sequence comes from Chloebia gouldiae, assembly GCA_003676055.1. Classification (NCBI taxonomy): domain Eukaryota; kingdom Metazoa; phylum Chordata; class Aves; order Passeriformes; family Passeridae; genus Chloebia; species Chloebia gouldiae. Next base: position 7,519,691 of record QUSF01000030.1, on the reverse strand, counting down.
AGTGAGTAATCTCTCCTTCAGATGTGTCCCGCCATCCCTCGCCATGCGCCGGCCGCGCAGCCACCACTTGAATTAGCACCAAAGGCTTATGGGAGCCAGAGTCATTAATCTAGGTGACAAACAGGACTCTGAAGGAATATTTGCACCCCGAAATTGAAAAGATTAGGCCATATTTGTCAAGGATTGGTAGGCTTTATCGCCTCCAGAGCAGATGCTGTTAAATATTCATGAGCTGCATAAGTGGGAGAAGACCTCGCTAGGCCTGATGACTTTCAGAGAGAGAGGGAGAGAGGAGGGAAGGGGGGGGCGAGGGCGGGGGGACACGGTGGCATCGCCACGCGGCTGGGGACGGGGACATGGGGCTGCTCTGCGGAGCAGGGACACCGCTGGCGCCGGGGACAGAGTGGCTGGAGGGGATGAGGGGCTGTGGGATGACCCCTCTGCACATGAGGCAGCACATCCACCTCTGGATTCATGCACAGGCAGGTTCTGCCTCTCCTGCTCTGCAAGGTGCCAGGCAAGTGCATTAAAGGCAGCTGGAAGCTGGGAGGGGGCCACTGTTGTCACCCCAGTCCTGCAGGCAGCCTGGAGGCGGCTCACAAAGTGTCCCCCAAAGGACTGAGACATGGACTGAGCTGGGCTTGAGGCTCCAGGACTTGTGGGCCACCAGGCTGGGACACCGGGTGCCCCCACACATGTCCCCCAGGATGGAAAGAGGTTGTGAGACAGAGATGGGGAGATGTGCCAAGAGGAAGGATTCAACAGCAGGGGGAAGATGAAGAGGTGGGGAGAGGAGCTGGATGGGGAAAGGAGTGGAAAATGGGGAGGAAGCAGAGGAAAGTGTGCTGGGGAAGGGAAATGGAGAAAAAAATACAATGATGATGATGAAGAGAGGACAGAGGGATGGTCAGAACAAGAGAAAAAATGAAGGAAGAAGAGCAAAGAGAGTAGCACACAAAAAAAGAAGCAGAAAAATGTTGCACAACGTCCTCTCCTTCACCTCCTAATCCCTATTTCCCCTCAAGTTCACAGATGACCATCCTGAGAGCTGGTGATGCCCATTGCAGACCCCAGACAGGCCCATCTCACAGAGGACTGCAGTGAGCAGATGTCCCCTGGCCGGCCCTTGGCTCAGGGCAGCTCACAGCTTCCCACGGCACATCCCTGAACTCATCTCAGTGCTGGGATCAAACCCTCCCACGCCAGCAGGAGTTTTCCAAACTGCAGCAGAGCCTCCTGGGGAAAATGTGGAGTCTCAGGCTTTCCTGAAGAGGCTGCAGTCACAGGAGCTGCTGTCCTGCTGGCATTTGGCAAGGAGGGCCCAGGAACACCCAAACCATGCAGGAGGGCTGGGATCTGAAATCTCCCTGTTCTCCCCAAATTTCTCCCTGTATCTTTCCCATACACATGGTTGGGTGGGATCCAGTTTGAACCAAAACCTCCAAATCTCCCCAAAACAGGGAGAATTTCAGCAAACCAGAAAGCTTGGTTTGCAGCCAGCTGTTTCTCCTCGTGTCACTCAACTGATAAAGCGAAAAGCTGGGGCTGGCATTAGGAAAAGCAGCGAGTAAGCTGCAAAACCAGCAGAAAAAGGCTCCACTGCCAGGCTGGGGGGAGACAGACACTTAATTTAGTGCAGTCCAGGGACTTTTTTTATAATGTTAGTGGAAAATCCTGATTCATCAAAACCCCAGTTCTCAGAGAGAACAGGTCGGTCCCACCAGTGCCTTTGCTCAATTTAGAGAAAGCCCAAACCAATAATGGTGATTCAGAAATTTTGTACCTGACCTCTTCTGAAAGGGAAAATTGTTTGCCGGTGGTTGACCATGGATTTAAATTGTTTGCTGCTCCAGAGGTGATGGGTGAGCACGGAATGGGTGCACTGAACCCCCCTGCACACAGGTGCTGGGCACAGCATCATTCCCCAGGATGCTGAGGGCAGGCAGGGGGAAAAGCAAATGAGAGTGCTTGAAGCTGCTGGATAATCCACTTCCCCAAACCCTCGTTTCCATCTCAACCTTCAAGAGATCTTCGTGCAGCCCTGGCTTCAATCTGTGCACAGGATCTCCTCCTCCCGCTCTTCCCTGCGCTCCGCAGGCCCCTGGCAGCCCTCACACAATTTAATGTCTTCCAGCTCTGTCCCTATTTGACAAACAGGTGATTTTGCTAATGAGGAATAAATGAGATTCACAGGATGAGAGAAAGGGAAGAGCAGCTGTCGTGAGCGCAGGATGTGCTGGCTTTATTAAAATAATATATGGCCACATGCTTGGTATTAGGGCTCGCAGTTTGAGAACTCCCATCTCATCCCTCCTGGCTCCCCCTCCCCTCGGCTCCCTGCTCCTGCCTCTCCTTCCCCAGCCCCTGGAACATTTTCCAATCAGTGAATTGTTGGCTGGAGAGGCCAGGCTGTCCCAGTCCATGCAGGGGAAATAGAGCCCACACAGAGCCCAGCGTGCTGGGAATTCGTGTGTGTGGGGAGGGGAGGGGAGGGGAGGGAAGGGAAGGGAAGGGAAGGGAGAGAAAAAAGGGGAGAAAAGGAGGAAAAAAGGGGGAAAAAAGGGGGGAAAGGGTGAAAGGGGGTAAAAGTATGGGGCGGGGGGTAAAGGGGGAAAAAGTGAGATGGCATGGAAGGGCCATTGAAGGCATTGTCCAGTTCCAGACACGCTTCCCAGAAGCCCTTCCCCATCCCCATTCCTAAGGAAGCACAGACTCTGGCCGGGTTTCGGGGTGCAGGCAGATGTGCACCCCTTTGCCTCTTGGCTCAGGTGCCCTCCTGCTCCAGGGACAGGCAGGGCACCAGGCTGGGATCAGGCTGGGCATGGACAGGGCACAGGCAGGGCACAGGCAGGGCACAGGCAGGCAGGGAGCCCCGGCCCCAGGTAAACAAGTGCTCAGTGAATAATTTACTCGCTGAGTGACAGAGGAATTGCCGTTTAACAATTTGCTGGGCAAATATTATTTGACCATTTCTAGAGCTGCCTGAAGAGTACAAATATAACCTCCCTCTGCTTGGGGAATAATTCATTCGGCCAAAGCAGGCTGCAACTCATCAGATAAATTATTGAGAGGGGATAATGCAGCCCCGCTTAGGGGTGGCACAGCAGCCACCAAAGCCCTCCTGGCACACTGGCCCAGGTCCCTTGGTCAGTGCTATCCTGCTGTCCCACGGACAGGGCTCCAGGAGGGTCTGGGACCATGGTGCGATTGCTGGCAGGGGAGCTGGGCCTCCTCTCTCCAGGACCGCTGCTAATCCCGTGTCCCCACATCTCTGGAGGATTAAGATCCCATATGAATGCTTCTGGGACCCCAGGGAATGAGAGGAAGCAGCTCAGCTCCTGCACGGAGGGGCGCAGGGGGGGGGAGGAGGGGACGGGCTCAAGCAGGGGGGTGGGAAGGAGCCCCCCTGCCCAGCTCAGGTTTGGGAACAAAAAGCCGGAGTTCCATGAGGAGCATCCCCCGCTGAGGCCCCGCGGCTGGAGCTGCTGCCTCTATTGAGGCGGCTCTGGCATGCATGGCTCCAGGTGTTCCAGCCCAAATCCTCTCCCCTGCATCCCTGCATCCTCCCCGGGGCACAGCGAGGTGCGGGATGGAGGGGCCAGGGAGGGGAATCGCTGGCTGTGAGCAGCGCTGGGGGCCGAGGCCGCTGAGAAAATGCGTTTGGTCAGTCCGTGCCTCAGTTTCCCCAGGGGTTTCCCAGTGCAAACTACTCCTTGTTAACTGCTCTGTACACCTCAGCTGCTGGGAATGGAAAAGGATTCAGTGTTGCAGAAAAAAGTATTTTTTTCCTCTTTTACGGAGATCTTGAAGTCAAAATTGTCAGGTGCTGTGGAAACAATTAATTGCGGGAAATAGAACAAAATTTTGAAGAGGAAACGTAAAGCTAACTTTTTAAAAATTAATTTTAGAAATCAGAAAACTTGGGTGGCTCAGAGTTTGAACTCTGGGAAGTGAAATTAAAAGCAAGCCTGGCTTTCAATCAGCAGCACCGGCAGGGTCACCTCACCTCTCCCTGTGGCTCCACACAGACACCTCTCGACTCCTTCTCCATTCCACGGAGCGATTAAACCCACTATTATCTTATTTATTTTGGCTTCCCTCCTTGCCAGTCCCCCTGCTGTAAATTAAATGATTGCCGAGTTAGATTAGCAGAAAGCATATGTGGAAATTACCTTTTAATTTCTTAATTACATTGCACTCACCTGCAGCTCAACCTGCCAGGGTAAGGAAAGTGTGAAGTTAATTTCCATTGATATATTATCTGCGTTTTTATAAATTAGGATGCTATTAAAGAGGAAGCACATCAAGAATTCATTGTTCCTAATCAGTCTGTGGGACACGGATGGGATCTTCTTTCAGCCTCCAGGGATGTCTTACAAAACCAGGGCTGGCTAAAGGGCTGTGGGAATTGATGCCTAAGCCTGGGCTGCTCCAAGAGGATCTGATGGGATAGAAGGAAATAAAATTCACCATGAGAATAAATGAGCAGTGGAATAGGGGCCAGTGGAAACTGTGGGATCCCCATCCTTGGAGGTATGAGACAAATGCCTGAAAAAAACTGGTCTGAATCCGGTGCTGGGCTTGCTTTGGACAAAGGGTTGCATTACAGACCCCCCAAATCCCCATCCCACCTGGAGAAACCTACATCCACCATGGTCTCTGTGCTGCAAGGGGCTGGAATTGTGCTCTGCCCATAATTTTGAACATGGTCACGAATTTTTGCTTTAAAACCCCGCCAACCATGCCCAGAAATCTTCAGGAGGTGGCACAGTTCAGTTGCAAACCCAATGAATTTGCTTCAAGTCGAAAATGTCCAGTGAAATGCCAGTCTAAGACAGAAGATGCCTGATTTTTCCTCCCTGCACGCTGCCTTCCCTCACTTGACCATGCTGCATTCATTTAAAACTCCTCATTCCCCACCCAGAGGTCACATCACCTATTAATCACGCTGAAGAGCCCCTCAATTATCTGAAACCACGATTACCCCAACCCATTCCATGTCCCCCATGACATTTGGATAACTGAGGTTGTTCTGTATTATTATTATTTTTCAATTGTGGTAATTATTGTACATTAAACCATTAGCATTCATTACTCCTACAGTGTGTAATTAGAACAATGGTGGATGGATTGCTACCGACTCTAATGAAGTTTTTATAATTGTAATTTATGGTCGTCAAATTACCTTTCTTAAAAATGAAGGCTAATATTAGCCTCTTAAGTTATGGGGAGGGGGTGGTAATTACTGCTAATTGATGCTTCTTGTTTGCTCTCCACACAGAGCAATGCTGATCCGATCCTGGAGCAGGGAAGGCTGGGGGGATCCTTTGGGTGTCTGTGACAAGAGGATGGACCAGGCTCTGCTCGGTTGTGCAGGAACTGAAACTGAAATCCCACCTGAACGCTGGGGAGAATTCCCTCAGAATTGCCTCAGGTTGTCCAGAGGGATTGGTGGAGTTTCCTTCTCTGGAGACACCCAGAGCTGCGTGGACACAATTCTGAGTGCGGTGCTCTGGGGACGCTGCTTGGCAAGGGGGGTGGGAAGGTGACCTCCAGTGCTCCCTGTCGGCCCCAGCCATTGATCTGGTGGTTTGGGGACCCACCCAGTCTCCATCCAGCCCAGGATGGAGGAACATCCTCGGAGAGCAGCATTCAGCAAGCCCTGGCCATGACACTGTGACGGGATGGAGGGATCACAGAACCGTGGGATGTCCTGCTTGGGAAGGGCCCCACAGGGATCATGGAGTCCAACCCCTGTTCCTGCACAGACAACCCAGCAATCCCACCCTGGGCATCCCCGGGGGTGTTTTCCAAGTGCTCCTGGAGCTCTGGCAGCCTCGGGGCTGTGCCCATTCCCTGGAGAGTGCCCAGCACCCTCCAGGGGAAGAATCTTTCCTATATCCAACCTAAACCTCCCTGGCCCAGCTCCAGCCATTCCCTGGACCCTGTCCCTGCTCACAGGGAGCAGAGATGGGAGCAGTCCCTCCATTGCCCGTCCTGAGGAAGCTGCATCCCTCGACGAGTCTCTCCCTGGTCTCCTCCAGGCAGGACGATCCCAACGACCTCAGCCTTGTACGGAGGAAACTCCGCGGGAGCCGCGCTGGGAGCGCCGCTGGCTCGGGATGCAGCGGGACCAGCAGCATCCCTTGTGGGCAGTGCTGGGCTCAGCGGGCAGGGAGAGGGCCGGGAATGGGCAGGGAGCGGGAAGAGAGAGGGAAGAGAGAGGGCAGGGAATGGGCAGGGAACGGGCAGGGAGAGGGCAGGGAATGGGCAGGGAATGGGCAGGGAGAAGGCAGGGAATGGGCAGGGAAAGGGAGAGGGCAAGGAGAGGGCAGAGAGAGAGCAAAGAAGGAGCAGGGAGAGAGCAGGGAGAGGACAGGGAGAGGACAGGGAGAGTGCGAGGAACGGGCAGGGAGCGGGAAGGGAAAGGACACGGAAGAGCCCCGCCGCTGGCCGTGGTGCTGAACGGCCCCTCCGCGCCCCGGGAGCCTGCGGGGGAGGGTCGGACATCCCCCCGATAGCTTAACCCGGCTGGGGGGGAGCGGTACCACCCTGCCCTGTAATGGTTATTTTTGTTGTGGTTATGAGTTCAAAATAAGCCGCGCCTCGGCGTCCCAGCGGGGGGCCGAGTTTTGCTTTAATTGCCTCCGTTTGAATCAATTTAGGCTCAATGATGCTGCTCCTCAGGTGTAATTGAGACGTTCGTGCCTGCCTCTCGGAGGTGGATGCAATCATCCCCCGGAGCGCTGCGGAGCAGAGAGGCAGAGCAGCGACTCCATCCCCTCCGGGATGGTCGGTGCTGGGCGAGCTCGGGGGAAGGATTCCCTCAATCCGCTCCGAGGGAGCAGGGAGGCCTCTAAACGAGTTAGGAAACTCCAGCTGTTGGCACCTTTTTGGCTCGCAGTTGTCATCGAGGTGTGCCAGGCTTTGGAGAGGACAATCAGAAGAGTCCTCGCCACCAGAAGGCTCCCAGCTTTAAGCTGCACACGGCAAAGATTATCAGGAATTGGTTTTTATGGACAAGGTTTCCTACACGGGTGGGATGGGCAATGATGCCAAATCTCCAAGCTGGAACATCCATCACCCATCAGCTTGTCCTCAAGCTGTAGGTGCAGGTCTTCTGCTTGGCCACAGAAGGAAAATTTAGTTCTAATACATGAGGAAGAGGTGAATTGTCACCAGTTTAGCAACAGTTTCAAAAAATTTTTTTTCCTTAGAACTAACAAGAGAAGAAAAAGAAGTGGAGGTTTATTTTTTTTTTGGTTTGTTTGTTTGTTTGTTTTATTATGTGGTAGTGGTGATGGGGGTTTTTTTGGTGTGTTTTTTTTTTTTTTTTTTTTTGCCTGCAAGAGGACAATTCACTATCATTTTCCTGCTTTGCTGGGATCTAAGGTAAGGCTAATCAGAAAGCAAAAGGCTGATCCTGAGACCTCTGCCTCATTCATTGTCACAATTAGAGAGCTGGTCACTAGAGGGATTTTTCAGAGGTTTAAAAAAAGAAGAGAAAACATTTCTCTGGTTTTGACTGACCTTCAGGAGGTTCATGTTTTCTCTTTTCTCCCTCAAATGCAGCACAAACCCTGCACTTACATCTTGGTATAGTAATGCACTGGCTGCTCCTCATCCCCAGTCCTCACAAAAATGGAAAAAAGCATGGAGTGGAGGAGTATTGCTGCAAAGTGTCACTGGTGAGCAGTGGTTCTTTTGTAAAGGATGGTTGTGGCTTTTCAAACAACTCTGGTTTCCACTTAAAAAAAAAAAAAAAGAAAGGAAAAAGCCTCTCTAGAAGTTTTAAACCCAAGGATTGTGTTTGCAGGTCTCAGCATGTAGTTCTTGCCTGTGAAGCACCACAAGAACCTTCTTCATGCAGAGAAGAGTGCTGGTGGTGGGAGGCTGGGCCGGCCTTTCCCTCCTTCCTCCCACAGGGATCGTTCTCCCGTCATCCAGGTCCCAGGAATGTTGTGAAGCAGTGAGGATCGATTCATCTCCCATGAGCAGCAGCGCTGAGGAGAGGCCAAACACAGGTTTTGGACCTGAGGACCACTTGGACCATTCAGATGGTCCTGGTTGTACCTGGGGGCTCACCAGGTCCCCCCAGACACCTCCTGCAGTGCCTTTGGAGCCTCGTGCTGCTGCCCCTGCCTCCAGTGTGCCACCGACAACTGGGCCAACCTGGGCCAGGTCTGCACTGGGTTTCTGCACATAATTCCATGGAATCAAGGAGTGGTTTGAGTTTGAAGTGTCCTCTGAAGGCCACCTAGACCAACCATCAGGCTGCTGAGAGCCCCATGAGTGACCTTGAGTGTTTCCAGGGATGGAACATCTGCCACCACTCCAGCACCTCATCACCCTCAGCACAAAAAACTCTTCCTTGCATCTCTCCTGAATCTCCCTTCTTTTACTTTAAAACCACGACCCCTCGTCCTGTTGCTGAATGTTGTGGATGCAGGCGAACCCAGTGGGAAGAAGTGACGATGTCTGACTCAGTTCAGAAGGCTGAATTATTTCTTTATTATAATTATGATAAAATATATTAATATACTATATAAAAGGAAGATACTAAAACTACATACTACTTTCTCCTACTCTATCTTTAATCTCACTTACTTGTGACCCTGTTTGCGAGAGTCCAGCCCCAGGTGGGTTGGATTGGCCATCAGGCTCAAACAATCCTCACCAGAATCCAATCAAGCACTCACTCCAGGTAAACAATTCTCCAAACACATTCCACATAGGAAAAACAAGGAGCAGAAATAGAAATTGTTTTCTCTTCCATTTCTCTCTGTGCACCTCTAGGAAAAATCCTAAGAGTGAGAGAAAATGTGCTTGCCACAGCTGAAGTTTGCTCCCAGCTCTCTTGGAGCCCCTTCAGGCACCGAGATCTCCTTTTCTCCTCCAGGCTGAGCCCCGGTTCTGCCGGAATTGTTGGTGGAGAGTCGCTCCAGCCCTTGGAGCGCACCTGAGGCTTGCTCCAAGAGGCCGGAGAGGAGCTCTCTGATCTCCCGGGGAGGTTGCTGATCCCCACTCTCATCCACCAAGCGCTGCATCCTTCTCTGCCAAGCCAAGCCTGGCACAAGCCGGGCTGGCAGCGCCCGGAGCCCCTCCCGCTCCCCGGCCGGCACAAAGGCGCTGCCTTGGGGCCGCTGGCAGTGCCGGGGCGCAGCCCTGATTAGATCGCTGTCACCAGGGAACAGGAAGGTTAATTGCCATTCTCTTTGTGTGCCGCGCCGAGAGGAGACCAATTTCAGCTCAGTAGCAACAAAGTGTTGCCTGCTTGCTTGGGAGGGGGGCAGGGGGAGAGCAAAGAAAGTGGAGGGCAGGAGGGAGGGAGAGGGGGGTGCTGGACAAGCGGGCAGGATTGTGCACGGACTTTGAGCATAGCTGTGTCTTGTCTGGTCTAGCAAAAGAGAAGTGCTTAACAAGTATTAAGAGACACAAATAATTCTCCTTTTCTCCTCTCGCCCATTCTTTTCTCTCTTTCTCTTTGCTTGTAAATCCTGCTTATCGCATCTGAATAGCAGAATGGTTTCACACCGGACCTTTAATCTGGCCCAGAGCAGCCCCCAGAGGGGCAAAGTGGCTGAGGATTACCTTTTATTTTATTTGATTTTTTTTAGCTTTCTTCCATTCCTCCCCTCCCTTGTGGTGGTGTGTTTTTTTTTTCTTTCCTTTTTCTTTCCCCTTGCTCTGCATTTGTTCTTGGAAGGAGTGAGGAGCAAAGGCTTAAGGGGGGGAAGGGGAAAAAAGAAGTGTGTAGGGGGTGTTACAAACTTAAGGGGATCTGGATCTATTCAGAGCGACTTGTCCATAGCCTTGCTGCTTTTGTTCGCCTGCCATTCTTTAGCTGATTTCTTCACTCTGGTAAAAGCTCCTTAATTCCCTTGTAGATACCGAGAATCCCTCCTTCTCCTGCTCTGCCCTCCTTCTCCTCCTGCAGCCCTGTGCACCCTCTTTCACTTTCTCAGACTCTTTATCCAGTGTCCTCCTAACCACCAACAAAGCCCAGAAACCATCAGGTTCCCTTTCAGAAGGATGAAAGAGGGAGAAGGAGCAGGAGGAGGGAGAGGAGGTGGGGAGCAGAGTGTGTGTGTGTGCAGCTGGACACACCTGAGCCACCCTGGAGGGCTTTGGGGGCTCTCCCTGACTTTTTGTGACGTGGGTTTTGGTCCCAGGAAGCTTTATCCACAGTCTGTTCAGCTCCAGCTGCAGGGCACATGGCAGGGTCCTTCAGGAGGAAAGGGCTGAGGAGCCAGGAGGCCTTGGAGGATGCAGCCAGGTCTCACACCAAGGGCTGTCCAAGGGCTGCTGGAGCTGGGAAGTGTCCCCAGGACACAGGGATGGGCTGGAGACCCCACACAGGCCTGGGGTGGGTGAACCTGCACAGGAACACAGGCCAGCAGAGCAGAGGCCCCTCCAGGCACAGGGCTCTGAGGAAGAGGTCGGTCTTCTGCCACATTTAGCCAGCAGAGACCTGCCTGCAGGGGGGACCTCTCTGAGCAGCAGCTGCGAACCACCCTCTGCAAAGCTCAGGGAAGGAGCTGCCAGCTCAGGGGTGGGAATGCCTGCCCAGGCTCTCACTCACCAGCTCTCTGGGATCAGAAGGGCTCGTTTGCCCATGATTTAGTCCCAGAAGCTCAGCAGCTCCTCAGCTTCAGCTGGAAAGAACAGCAAACATCCTGAATCTGCTGCACTCCCCTTTCAGCCCACAGGGGTTTATCCACGGGAAGCCTCAGGTGTGATTTCTGTGGCTGGGGTCACTGGTTATCAGCTGATAAGAGCAGTGCCCATGCTGAGCTCTCTGCAGAAGGAGCAGTTCCCCATCCTGGCCCACAGCTCTTCTCAGGGATTGGGGATGCTCCCGCTGCCAGACCCAGCTGGCTCTCCTGGAGATAGAAAGCCTGGAACAGGGGAAGGGATTGACACATCTCCCAGTGGGGGTGAGCTCCTGCACTGCTTCCCAGGGACAGTGGAATGTGCAGCCTCCTCCCAGTGGGCTTCTCTCTGAGTTATACTTGAGTCTGGTGAAAAACAATGCCCTAAACCAGCACTAGATCTGCAAACAGCAGTCAGCAGCAAAAAGATGTGGACCAAACCTGGTGTTTGTGGAGCAATTCTCTGATCTGTGATGTCCCTGCTCACCTTCCAGTCACTGCTCCCTTCTTCCAGCTCTGCCTGGGAAGCTGGGACTGGTGGAGGCATCAGGACAGCCTGGAGAGGGCACAGGGAGAGGAAGAAGAGCAGACTGACAAGGCCAGGCTGGGTGGGGCTCAGAGCATCCTGACCGAGCAGGAGGTTTCCCTGTCCATGGCAGGAGTTTGGAGCTGGGCGAGCTTTAGGATCTGTTCCACCCCACCCCATGCCATGATTCAGGCCTGTAAAGGTGTTAGACAGGCCACCCAAACACGTGTGTGCTCTGCCCTGGTCCTGGAGGGCATTGCTCCAGTGCAGAAAGGGAGATGTGCCTTTATGGCCAGCTGTGCACTGCAGATGATGGAGCACAGGGAGAGATTTCCCAGTGCTGGCTCTGCAGCAGGAGGTGATAAATTCCTTCCTCTTCTCCTGTCCCACCTTTTGACCTCGGAGTAAATCAGATCCCTGGGCTTGCCCGTAGTGCTGAATGCGTGGCACTGAATCAAAGCCCTCCTGACGGGGAGGAGCTCCTGGGGCTGTCTGAGCACTGCCCACCACCACCACGGTGTTTGGAGCTACACAGGCCGTGCTCAGCAGCTCTGTGAGCTACAGCCACCAGTGCCTGTAGTCAGAGCTCAGCTGACCAGCTCAGCCTGGAGACACGGCCCCAGCGCTGAATGCACTCAGGGCTTTTGGCTCATTAGTCCCAACCAACTAATAAATACAGTGAGAGAC
>QUSF01000030.1:7495941-7507426 GCA_003676055.1 Chloebia gouldiae | reverse complement strand
AAGGAAAGGAAAGGAAAGGAAAGGAAAGGAAAGGAAAGGAAAGGAAAGGAAAGGAAAGGAAAGGAAAGGAAAGGAAAGGAAAGGAGGACAAGGCCAGGTACCTAAATGAAAAGATCTCATGGTGGGGGTGATATCTTTGTTGAGTTGATGCCTGATGGAGAGGGAGTGAGGATGCAGAGATGAGCCTTCGCAGGGCCCCGAGAGCACTGCCTGCCCTTCCTTGCTCTAACCAGCCTCAGTGGGGTCACCCACCTGTGCCCAAGGCCCAGGAGCTCCACTTAAGGATGTCCCTGTGCCTTTGTTTCCTCCCTGGACTGTGCTGTAGGTCTGCCTGTCTCTGGTTCTTCCTCCTGGATGGACCTTGGATTATTCTGAGCAGCTTCTCCCCTGCCCCTGGGTAGAGCCTGGGTCTGGTTCATACCCTGGTTGTGCCTGGGGCTGTTGTAGGAGCTCCCCTTTGCCTGGGGGTCAGAAGGTTCCTGTTGCCCCTTCCCCTGCCACGAGCAGTGATGAGGCACAGGGAAGATTCCTTCTCCCTGCTCCTTTTTGCCTCCTCAGAGTGTGGCTGGTGCTGCCTGTCCAAGCCTGCTGGGATGGTTTGGTGTGCCTGGGCACGTGCTCCTTTGCAGAGCAATGATGGGATCAGGACCTGCTTTCACAAGAGGGTTTGTTCCCACGTTGGCCTGGCTTAACTCCTCCCTTCCCCTCCGAGCAGGAGAAGCCGAGGCATTTCCTGCAGTGACTAATGAGATTCAGCTCCCAAAAACAGCATCCACCAGAGAAAAGCAAAGCATCAGCCAGCACAGGGTCATGAGAGTCTTCCCCTCTCCAACAATTTCTCCCACAAATCCCAGACAAAGCTCCCAAAGCTGCCGGGTGGTGCAAACCAGCACTGCTCCACTTCTGCGCTGAGGATTGGTCACCACCACCACCCTACACCTCCAGAAAGCTCATTTCAGTGCTTTCATTTCTAGTGGCCCTCCTCTGGGGTGCCACGGGAGGTGCCAGGGCACAGCTCTCCCTTGGAGGCACATTAAAGCTCCCACACCCCCACCACGAGTGGCACTGCTGTGGCAGTGGCAGTGCTGGCAGAGGCAGGCACAAAGGCTGTTCCTGCTTTTCCAGATGGCTGGATTTCTCCTGCATCCACGGTGGTGGCACTGGATTAAGCCTCAGGCCGAGCACATGAGCAGTTTAATAATGAGTGATTCGCACGTTGCCAGCCAGGAGTAATTCAGACAGCAGCGTGTGGAGCACAGCTGCTGTCCAAGCACCTGGCCTTCAAAGGGTGAATGAACATTAAGATTGTTCCATAAAAGCTGGTCCAGCAGTTGCTGGTGGCAGGGGGATGTTTTATGAATGGAGGTGGCAACTGGCCCCAGCGTTTTTGCAGGAGCTGGAGGATGATTTGTGCCACGGGTTTGTTGGCCAAAAGCTGGAGCAGGCTGGAGCGTGGTGGGGAGGCCTGAGGAATGTGGGAGGAGGTTTAGGAACACCCAGGAGTGGAGGGATGTGGGACATCATGAGGTAACTGGGAGGAATTTCAGGGTGGACATGCAGCCCAGTTTTCCAGCCAGAATTTCCAGAGATGTGTCTGGGCTTGCTTAGGAGCCAGAAAATGACGGACAGCACAGGTTCCATCTTTTCTCCTCTCCTTGAGGAAAACCCATCAGGAGTCGCAGGCAGCAGGACAAGAGTCTGGCTGAGGTCACTCTGGAGCTCCCAGCGGTGCTCTCAGCCCACCAGCTGCAGGCTCAGTTCTGTGCACACACGTGAGGGGCTGGTGGTGCCCTGCCAGGGATGGCTGAAGATCCCACTCAGCACTTCAGAGCAGATGGAATGATGAACATCTCAGAGAAAGCACTTTTGGCAGCTCCCTCTGAGCTGAATGCTGATCAACCCCTGGCCCTGAGGTAGAATTCACCTCTCTGGTGCCTTCACCTCTTCCTCCAGATTCTTCTTGTGCAGCCCCACCCTCACCTGCCAGTCCCAGTGACAGAGGGATGACATTTCTCATCTTGTATCTGGACACGGGCCCAGCACAACAGAGGACCTGGCACTTCAGTTTGGCACAGCTGCTTCTGGCCAAGGGACAGGGGCATGTTCCCACAGCAGCTCCAGAACAGCTCAGCTCCTTCTTCCACTCTGGAACTGCAGCTGGGAGAGGGATTGGAGATCAGCATCAGGACCCAATGGAGGCCAAAAAAACCCATCCAATCCTGACTGTGAAGGGGCAATTCTGCAGCTGAGCCCCTCACCCAAGTCCCTGTGGCTGCCTGGTGTCCTGCAGCACCCTCAGTATCTCCATCCAGAGCTCAACCCTTGTTTGAGGTGGAAAACACAGCCCCAAGAAGTCAGGCTGAACATGAGTGTATTTAATAATTTATTTTGGACAAAATGTTCTGACCACAAGCCACCACTCTCCTCTTGGCTGCTCTGGTGCAGGTGCCTTGGTGAAAGAAAATGCTTCTCCCAGGGGGATGTCCCCCCTCCTCCTCCTCTCGGAAGGCATCATCCAGCCTCTTTGGAGTACAAGCTGGGGAAGGCATGCAGAGGAGAAGGGGAGGGAGAGGAGGAGCTGGAGATGTTTGCTAGCAAATAAAGGACTGTGTGCTTAAACACTCCTGCTCTGCCTATCCCTCCCTGGCAGCGTTTGCTCAGCAAACAGAGCTAATTCACCAGCTTCCCAACGTTTGATTCAGTCTGCAAGAGCCAACCTCGCATCCCACGTCCCCAAAGGCCTCCTCTCCCTGCTGCTTCACCCCCAGACGTGCAGCTCACATCCCCTGTTCTTCCTTTCTTACCCCAAAATCTGGGAGCTGAGGTGCACAGGGGGGCAGGGGATGGAGCAGCCTCCCCTGCAGCCAAGCTCTCCCCTGCTGCCAGCCCTCACAAACGTGGGGAAACACACGTTTTCCTGGCATGTCACCCAGGCTCCAGGCAGTGATCAGGGTGAGCACGGCCCTGATTCCCTGTGGGTTTGGCCATGAGATGGGTTATGAGCCAGCTTATGGGTGGAGGAGGGAAAGCTGCTGTGGGACAGAGGAAGAGACGGCTCCTTTTTCCCTTTGGACAAAGGCAGGAGGTTTTGGAGAGGAATGGGTGAGACTTCAGCTCTGGTAGGGCTAAGAAGCCTTTTTAAAATTTGGATGGTTCTTTGTAACCAGTGGCCCTGGTAAGGACACAACCCTGAGCCCTTAGCTGCATCAGGGGGAAAAGGTTTCTTGCTTGACTGGAAGGTGCCAGATAAAAGAGTGGCTGTTTGAAGTTATCAAACTGCCAGACACAGGAAACCAACCTGAAATCACCAGGCTCATCCAGACATTGTTTTATACAGAAGAGACACCAGCAGCTGTGTGGAGGCACGACAGGGTGTAACACTTAAGGTAATGAAGAGGCAATGGTAATTGAATCCAGTAGATTTAATAGGGGACACTCAGATGTCAAAATGCTTCAGCAACTCCAAAATGATAAGTTTGAGTCAGAGTGTAACACCCTTTTCATTTTGGGATGGCAGCGAGGCCATTCTGCTGAAATCAGAGAATCTTCAAGGTTGGAAAAGCCCTCCAAGATCACCAAGTCCAACCATTGACCAGCTGCTCACTAATTGCTGCTTGTGGCTGAGGTGTCAGGGCTGCCTGGCTCCAGCTGTGCTTGGACGAGGGATGTGAAGCACCATGATGGTCCTGGGGCTGTGTTTTCACTGTGTTTCTCCTGATCACGGTGCTGTAAATGGGCACAGACCTTTCCCTTCTCCTGCTCAGCCTTGGGTCTAGATCAGTACAGGGAGACCCCAGCCAGAGCCAGGACCAATCCTGATTTGGGTTTGCTTGGCTCTGTGGTCACAGCTGTGTGGGGAGCAGCAGTTCCTTTGTCCTGGCAGGACCTCGTGCCCTGGGGAACACAGGTGTGTGTCACCCACACTCGAGTCACGGGCACACGGGTGCTGAGGCCAGGTGTGTGTCACCCAGGTGTGTGTCACCCACACTCGAGTCACAAGCACACGGCTGCTGAGGCCACAGCAGTCCCTGCTATGCTGCCGGAAAGGGGGATGGCTTTGGGAAAGCGACGGGAATCATCCCCGTGTCACTGAAACCAGCCCGGAGCCCGGCGGTGACATGTGCTCCCTTCTGGCTTCCTGTGCAGCCGCCTTTCAGCACAGGTCATCGCAGGAGGCCCCTGAAACACTCCGTGACCTCGGACCTCTGCCCGCGCCAGCTGCCCGGGAGCGGGGCAGGAGCGCGGGGCTGGCAGAGCGGGTTTAGTGGAGCGGGGCTGGCACAGAGGATTTACCGGAGCTGGGCACAGCGGATTTACCGGAGCAGGGCTGGCAGAGCGGATTTAGTGGAGCGGGGCTGGCAGAGCGGATTTAGTGGAGCGGGGCTGGCAGAGCGGATTTGGTGGAGCGAGGCTGGCAGAGCGGATTTCCCTGAGCTGGGCACAGCGGATTTAGTGGAGCAGGGCTGGCACAGCGGATTTCCCGGAGCGGGGCTGGCAGAGCGGATTTACCGGAGCGGGGCTGGCAGAGCGGATTTACTGGAGCAGGGCTGGCACAGCGGATTTACCGGAGCTGGGCACAGTGGATTTACCGGAGCTGGGCACAGCGGATTTACTGGAGCAGGGCTGGCAGAGCGGATTTGGTGGAGCAGGGCTGGCAGAGCGGATTTCCCGGAGCGGGGCTGGCAGAGTGGATTTAACAGAGCTGGCCACAGTGGATTTAGCGGAGCGGGGCACAGCGGATTTACCGGAGCTGGGCACAGCGGATTTACCGGAGCGGGGCTGGCACAGCGGATTTAGCGGACCGGGGCTGGCACAGCGGATTTCCCAGAGCGGATTTCCCGGAGCGGGGCCGGGCACCGGCAGCGAGGGACAGCGGGCTGCCCCCGGCGGAGGGAGAGCCGCGGTGGGCACGGCAGCGGTGCCACGGAGCAGCTCCAGGCTGCTCTGCCTCTGCTGGCTCCCAGTGCCCCTCGGAGTCAACCCCGGGTGTTCATTTTCTGGCTAAGCGCCCTCGGTCCTGTCAGGAGGGAGAGGGGAGATGCGGATTGTTAAAACCAGGCACATCTGGCACTGTGGCTGGAGGACGGAGAACAACTGGGCTGGGTTTCACTCTCCTCCTGCTGTCCTGGTGGGAGCAACCCTTCCACAGAGGCACTTCTGGCCCAGCTGCAGGGTTTAGGGTGAGGTTTGGAGTGGGGTTTTGGGTGACATTTCCCATCAGGAGTCAGCAGTGCCCCTCACATCATCTCATCCATGCATCCCTTGAGTGCAGTGTTAAGTCCTTGCCTTGTTTTAGCTTTTGATTTTACATCCTGAATCTGAGCCATCACCCCACTGTGTCCTGCTCGATGTCCTGGCCTTACCTCTAAAAACACCCAAATTTTCCATGACAACTTATAAAAGATCTTCCATGCTCTTAGCAGAGCCTCCTGATCACCTCCCAAGCATCTCTGAGATCCTCAGCACTACTGGCCAAGAACACCCCAGAGCAGGTCTTGTGCCCAGGCTACCTCCAGCATTTCTCCTGGGACGTTATTTTTTAATTTCATTTTTGGTTTCTAGAGTGAAATGCTGAGGTTTAATCTATTCCTTGGGAAGAGAAACAGACCTGGCCCTGCCAGACTTTGCAGGCAGCTGGAAGAGAAGAATCCATATGAAAGGATGGGAAGTCCTGCACCACCAGCAGAACTAAGCCATGACAAACTGCAGAGCTGCATCCCTGTTTCCCCTCAGCTGTATTTGGGGAGAACCTTAGGAAAACAGGGTATTAAAACACTTCTAGTAGCATATAAAAACACTTTTACCCTATGCAAGTAGGGTATTAAAACAAAGTAGGGTATTAAAACACTTTGTACCACCCCATTGGCTGCATCCCCGAAGTCAGAAAGAGGAGTCCTGCCTTCACCACTCATGCTTCTCTCAGGTCATTTTGGGTAGTAATTAGGTTTTTCTGTGAGTCTGGTTGGCTAAAGTGAGCTTCCAAAGGGAGATGTGGCTGCTCTGTGTCCCTGGGGAAATTAGTATGTGGGAAAGGATGGAAATTGTGACTCTCTTTGCCAGGTGCAGGCTGGCTGCTCAGGGAACCTCTTGAAGAGATGGGAATGTTTGCCCTACAGACAGGCTGCAGGCACTTGTTAAATTTGAACAGCCTCCTTTCAATGAACAGATTTTCCTGTAGTGAGGAGCAAACTCTCCTTGGAAGCTCTGGTACCCACTGGAAGGAGCTCTCACCCTTTTCCCTCAGCTCAGCACATAGAAATACTCCAGGGAGATTTTTAGGATGAGGGAGAAATCCCCAAGACTCCTATTCCTGCCAGCCATCAGTCCTCCCCTGGTGCCTGGAGGTCGGGAATGGGCTGGGGGAGGGCGGATATGCAGCTCTGTGGGATTTGTCAGCACCCAGAGATTTCTCTGTCCCCAGATGAGAGGCGAGCTGTGATTTTGCAGCAGGATCCTTTGATTTGGAGCACGGCTCGGAGCAGAGCCTGGCAGTTCAAAGGCAGCTGGGCTGCAGCAGGCAGCTGGCATCTCTCCTGCCCTATCTCTGCTGGACACAGCTCAACTTGGGGACATGAAGCTGAGGATCTAAAACCCGGCATGCCTTTGAAAAATCTTCACTCAGAAACTTTGCTTGACATAGTGAGGAACAAAAAAGGACTTGGAGCTGTGCAGGGGCATGGAAAGAGCAAGATGTGAAGGAGAAGTGCTGCTCCTGATGTGCCAGTGCCATTTTGGTGCCTTGACTCTGAAATAAATGTCCCAACAGGTGCTGGGCTCAGGCCTCCTGGCTGGTTCCTCTGCTCGGCCATGGAGACCCCATCCCCATTTGCTCGGCTTGGAAATAAACCCCCTTGGAGGCTTTGGGGTTTTTAATTCATTCCTACTGCCCAGGTTCTTGTGGGGAGCTCTTCAGAGGGGCTTAAGGTGTAGCTGGGAAGTGCTGGGTGAGGGGGGACAGGCAGGTGTGACCTGCTGTGACCTGCTGTGACCTGCTGTGACAGCCTGCAGGGATTTTACCACTGTCATTGCAGGGCTCAGGAAGTCATGGAGGGGTTTGGGGTGGAAAGGACCATGAAGATCATCTTGTTTCACCCCTCCTGCCATGGCCAGGGACATCTCCCACTGGACCAGGCTATTCAGAATCCCATTTAATGGCCTTGGATGGAGCACTCTGATGTTGTCCAGAGCCTGGACATGTCCTGGGGGAGGCAGGGAGAAGGTGGAGCCCCTGTGTGAGCAAAGAGAAGCTGGGCTGGTGCTGTGGCACCAGTGTAGGAGCAGCTTGGAGCAGGTTGGGATGACCTTCTCCCACTGTCCCCGCACGTGGGTGCTGGACATGCCCTGTGCTGGTCACCTCCTTGGTCAGGAGAGGCCAGGACAGAGGTGGCTCCAAAGTGTGCTGCCCTGCAGGAGGAGCCCTCCTTTTTCCCCCCTCCTGCATTATTATTTCCCCCCCTCTTTAAATTCATCTCCCTCCGCCAGCCAGGGCTGTCCCTGCTGGAAAATTACTCTGACAAAAGCTCCCTCAGCAGTAATTACCTAAATGGGGGGAAGGGAGGGGAGATCCATTTAGAATCCACTTCATTGCGGGATTAGCTAATTAATTAACGGTTTCACTGACAACTCGAAGGGGAAGAGTGTGTTAAATAGGAAGGCTCCGGAGCTTGATTTATGTGATCTGACACCCACGGTCTCTCCGCCAAGTTGCCATCCTGCCTTCCCCCGGCCGCGGGGTCCCAGCCGCCGCCTCTCCCGGGATGCCGAGGGGATGGAGCCGGCCCGGGGCTGCCAGAAGGCCGGGACACGTGTGGGGCACAATGCCGAGGGGCAGGGGAGCACGGGGCTGGCAGATGAAGCCGGGTTTGGAGGGGGCTGTGGCCACCGAGCTGGCAGGGACACCCATCTGCCCGGCTCTGGCACAAAGAGCCAGGGAGGAGGAGAGGAGGAGGATGGTCCTGACCTGTGCTCCCTCCCTCCAGTCCCACCTGCTGTCGCTGGATCTGAGTCACGTCCTCTTGTCACCCTCCAGCCCCCAGCTGTGCCTGGGGTGGCTCAGAGTGTCCGTGGGTGGGTGGGTGTTTGGGCACGGCATGAGGAGCAGGACATGCGTACCCTGACTAGGGATGAAGCTGCTGAGAGGCCCGGTGGCCCCAGCAGCAGATAAATCCTGTCCTCTGCTCCAGGATCCCTGGACAGGACCCCCCAGGATCCCTGCACATCCCCGGGCATGTCTGTCACCCCCACAGAGCCTCCCTTCCTACCCATCACACACTGACGTGGTGACTACAGACCTGCGAGGACATTTAGAGGTGTCCTGGCTGCCAAACCTGCCCCTCACAGAGCTGCCACCAGCACTGAGCCCAGCCCAGTGCCCCTCACCACCCAGCGGCAGGGGCAGATCCCAAACCACAGCAGGGATGGGGCTGGCCAGGGTGGCTGTGCAGAAGAGACCAGCACGGTCCTGCCCACATGGCCATGCCCAGCCAAAGGGGATGGGGACCCCGAGGGAGGCAGGGGAGAGCTGGCAGTGCCCCCTGGCACACGAATGAGTTCATTTGGTCTCAGATGGCTGCTCTGGGCAGGAGGGAGCTCCCAGCAGCAGGGGGATGGTGACTCCAGCTCCCCTCTCCAGCATCCCTCACTTTGCCCGTGATCTGCCCATCTTCCCTTCTGTTGTTTTTTTTTTTTGTTGTTGTTGTTTTTTTTGGGGGGGCTGATTCTTGGAGCAGATTGGGGTTCAGGGATTGCTCTGCCCACCAGCCAAATCCCCCCCTGCTGCCAGGTGAGTGTCACCCACAGTAGCATCTCAAGGGATAACCAGCTGTGGATTTGGATGGGAAAAAATACAACTTGAGATTTTCCAGCTGGATTTGTTAATTTGAGGCAAATGTTAAAACGTGTATTGAAAAAAACCTCGTGCTTTTCCTGGTTAATTTGCATTTGTTTGTTTGTTTGCATTCTGCAAGGGCTGTAATTCCCTTTGGAGGGAACAAAACTGCCAAGTTTCACACCTTCTCGGGAGGTGAAAATTTCTCACGTTGGTAGCAAACCCAGGGATTGGTCTGGGGAGAGACAGGAGGGGGGAGAGAGCAGTGGGACTGGGTTTCCTTCCACTTTCATCTGCTCCTGCAAGGATGAAGGGGAATATTTGATTATCAGTTGCTCCGGAGCTGCAAAAATAGAGGGGGACTGAGGGTGGGGACAAGGTGGGACATCCAGAGTGATGGCCACGGGATGAGCATGGAGAGCTGGGAGCTGGGCTCATCCCAACCTCCCCGCCCTGCTCCTGCCAGCCCCTGCTGCTTCCCCAGACCTCGCCCTGCTGACTTCCACTATTGTTTCAGCCACTTGAGCACCGAAGGCAGGGAGTGGGTTAAATCCAAATTAATGTTAAATGCCAAATAAATAAATAAACAAATAAAAAGGAAGGCAGTTGTGGGGTGGGGCACACCCGTGTCTGGCAGGCCTGCACCCCCTGGATCTCCCCCCACCCCCGGGAGCACTTGGATTGCTTTTTTTGATGGCTTCTAAATAGAGGCGCCCGATCGCATCTGGGAGGAAAATGAAACAGATTTCATTTTTCACACGCGGCACAATGGCCGCGCTGACAAAAGAGGAAGGCGGCCCATTGTCCCGCTCTGCATCTTCACATCCTACCTCTGTCCCCCGAATTAACCCCTTTCACCTCCGCCTTTGTGGCGACACCACTCGGAGCTGCCGAACAAAGGCGGCAGAAAGGCCCCGCCGTGGCCGGGGGGTGGGCGCGGGGACGGGCGATGTGCCCGTGTCCCCCGGGTGGCTGTCCCTGCCCGGGCTGTCCCTGTCCCTTTCCCATCAGGATCTTCCCCCTCAGGTCCTACCTGCTGGCCTGGCTGCGAGGGGTGAGGAGGGGGAGCTTTGTGTTCCCCCTGCTCCTCTTCCTCTGGGAATTGGGGCTTGCAGCAGCAGCTCAGACCAAGGAGAAGCTTCACCCAGGGAGCTCTGGATGCTTCAGCATCGTGGGATGAGCACCTGGCTCCCTGCAAGCATCCCTCTGCTCCTGACAGCTGAGGCCTGCTAGACCAACACCCAGGGCTGTGGTGACCCCATTAACCACGAATTTTATTTGCACATTGTGGTTTTATTTTGTTTCTTCCAAAGTTTTTTATTCTGCGAGGGTTTGGCTTATCATTCAAAGGGGGAAAAAAACCCAAAGTTTTGGACAAAGTTCTGAGGGATTTGGGAGTTGCTTAGGTTGGTTTGGATGTGAGCCTCGTGCCTTCAAGGACAGGGCAGGATGGGCACAGCCAGGCCCAGCACAGCTCGGACAGCAGAGCTTTAATTCCATGGGGAAGCGATTTCAGAGATTACAGCATTCCTTGGAGCTGGGGAAATCTCAGGATTTCTCTCCCCAGCCTGCTGCTTTATCTCCTCGGGGTCTCGTTGCTGTATTTTGTTCCCAGGGATCATTTTGGCTCCTGTCTATCTGACAAGCCCTTCTGCTCCGAGATGACACCGCTGCGATGACGCCGGCGATAATTCCCTCCGTCCCTGCAATCAATGCCCTCTCCTGCCTTCAGCTGCAGCAGGATTTTTAGATGAAAAATCCCATAAAAATCACACACAGAGATGTGTTTTTCTCTTTCCAAGCTCGGTCTTTGTAACAGCTGCTCGTGCTGGGGTCCTACATCTATTTGCTGCCTCCATGGGCTTCCCTGCTGGGGTGTCCCCTTAGATTTGGGTACAGGGAAGGATCAGGCCAGGCTGATATTCCCAGAGGGGATTTTGCTGGCAGTAGGGTTTTCCCTCCCCACCCAGAGGGACTCCATGAGCACTGCAGAGAGGACAAGGACCTGACCAGCCCTGTCTCTGGTGGCACTGTGGCTGTGCCATCCCTCTCCCTGTGAGCAGCTGCCTCGTGCAGTTCCCAGCTGCAGCATCCCTTTAAATAGCAAGGGACTGCACTCCCACCCGGGGCCTGCAGAAGGTTAGATAAGAGAATACAAACCACAATGCTTGCCCTTTTTTTTTTTCTCCATTTTTTTTTTATCTTTCCTTTTTTATTATCTTCTTATGGCTTTCGAATTATCTTCACAGACACTACATGAATTTAGTCAGGGCAGGTAAGGTCACTGGCAGACACAGTTGCTCATATTTATGTATATTCACCAGGCAAAGGAGATAAATGGGAAAACAGGCGCAGAGGGGATGGGGAGGGAGGGAGGTCGTGGGGGGAGGATGGGATGCTCAGCCCCAGGGTAGGATGAGGAGGGGCAGCGTGTGGGCACAGGCACCAAGGTGGGGCTGAGCTGGGTGCCAGCCCAGAGGGGAGGAACAGCAGCACCTGGGCAATGGCAGGGCCCAGGAGGGGAGGCAGGGCAGGGTTTCCTGCCAGGCTGCTGGGAAATCACCCTGGAAAATGATGGGGTTTGGGTCAAGGCCTTTTCCCTGCACATCTGTGAGTCCAGCAACAAGACAGGTGGGGCTATAAAGCAGGGCTCAGCTA
>QUSF01000030.1:7421506-7475914 GCA_003676055.1 Chloebia gouldiae | reverse complement strand
CTGCATCCCTGTCTTCATCCATGCATCCCTGGCTGCATCCCTGCATCCCTGCAGCATCCCTGCATCCCTGTCTGCATCCCTCCCTGTATCCTTGCATCCCTACATCCCTGCCTGCATCCTTCCCTGCATCCCTTTCCTGTATCCCTCCCTGCCTCTGCCCCCACATCTCTCCCCAGGCCAGCCCGAGCATCCCCTCCCCAGGAACGCTCCTCCCCCACGGTTCTGGGCGCTCCCTGAGCCAGCCCGACAGCCCCGGAGCGCACCCGCAGCCCCGGCCCGTCCTGCCCCGCCGGGCCGCGACCCCGCGGCCGTCCCCGCCGAGGCCGGGCCGGGGAAACGCCTCCTCCCCCCTGCTCGGGCGCTAAATGGAAGCGGCAGATCGATCCCGAGTGTGCCAAACTGACACGGAGCCTCATTAGGGGTTAGTTTTCATCCTCCTGCTCCCTGGCAGCCTTCACATTATCCCATAAAATTTATTTACTATTTCATGAATACATAAGCAGCAGGCAAACGCCGGCTTTTTATATATTTACACTGTATATATTTCACGGGAGAGTTATGTGTGTCTCTGAGGCAGAGTGGAGGGAGCGAGAGGGGAGCAGGAGCAGAAGGAGAAAGCAGCTGTGAGGGAAGAAGCAGGAGAGCAGAGCCGTGGGGGAGGATGGGGATGGAGCACGCCCAGCCAGGGCGGGAGAGGCGGCCCGAGGCACGAACAGCTCGGAGCAGCCCCAGCTCCAGCCCGCCCTGCGGCTGGGAGCGCCGGGCTGGGGATGGATGAGGAGCTGGGGATGGATGAGGGCTGGGGATGGATGAGGAGCTGGGGATGGATGAGGAGCTGGGGGGCAGGGTCTGGCCTGGGGAGACACGGGCACTATGAGCTCAGGTTGTGGGGAACCCCCCCGACACCATCCAGATCTCCCCAAATCCCATTTATGCCAGCAGCAGAGCCGGGGTTTTCCCTGTCCCTGCTG
Source organism: Chloebia gouldiae (assembly GCA_003676055.1). Classification (NCBI taxonomy): domain Eukaryota; kingdom Metazoa; phylum Chordata; class Aves; order Passeriformes; family Passeridae; genus Chloebia; species Chloebia gouldiae. The sequence continues at coordinate 7,474,943 of QUSF01000030.1, read as the reverse complement.
TGCACAGGGCAGCACCACCCCACAGCGATGCCCAAGCCAGCCCCAGGGCACGGAGAGGGGCTCCTGCCCACCTGGGATCCCATGGAAGGCCAGCAGCTGCCACCTTGGGAATGATCCCCAAGCCTTGGCACCCCAAACTGCACCAGGCAGCCCCAGCTGGAGGGGCTGGATCTCCTCCAGCTCTCCCACCTCTCCCAAACACGCTCTGCCTCGGGAATCACTTCATTCTGAGTGTGTTCAAATCTTGTAGCTGTGGAGTCCCTCATGGTTTGTTTGGGGACAGTGGGGAGAAGGGAGGGACAGCAGAAAGGGGACTTTGTTCACAGTGGGGCCTGGCAATGTTATCTGTTTCCTTCAAATCCAGCAGAGATGTTTCTATTAACCCCATAAATTAAGAGGTTTGTTTGCAACTCTTTTTTTTTTCCCTCATTCAGCCTGGCTTGAGGAGGAAGATCCCTCACCCTCCTCACCATGTTTGGGATGTTGCAGTTGCTGGTTGCCAGCACCAGAGAAAAACAGTTCAGAGAGGGGAAACCGACATTTTTTGAGGTCTGAAGCTGGTCTGAACTTCTGAGCAATAAACTTGGATGGGTCGAGCTGCTATAATCACTCAGGCAGCTGGAATATGGGGATATGGATTTGTATAATGGTGCAGGGAAAGCTCGGGGTCACAGCAGCCTGTGCCAGCCTGAACCCCCCATCCTTTGTCCCCCAGAACACCCCACAGCCCAGCCAGGAGCTGGTTTTGGCCACTCCATGCTCCCAGAACCAGAATCCCACTGGTTCCCACAGCTCACAGGAGCACAGCACCTCCATCCCAGCAGGATGGGAGGCAGGGGATTTCGAGGAAAGCCAAGAAAACACTGGGAGCACCAAGCAGTAGGTGGGATCCACACGACCCCTTCCCTTCCCTCAAAAGCCCGTTTGATCCCCTGTTCTGAAGGAGAGCTCTCTCTCTGCAGGAGGGGTGGGCACCCAGCACTGCTCCCCCAGCTCCATTTGGTGAAGACATCAAAGGATCTGCTCCCTCGAGGCACCCCAAAAGCACAGGAGCACCACATTTTAAGACCTCTGCATTTCCAGACCTCTCTGCATTCCTGGAGTTTGGCTGACATTCCCTCAGAAGGGGACAGAGGGAAAGGGACAGACTCGATCCCTTGGGAATGCAGCTAGAGGAGAGCAAAAAAATCCCCATTTCCAGAGTTGATGCAAGGGGAAAGAAAAAAAATAGAAACCCATCGTGATGGTGTTCATTTTAACTGTTCAGCCACTTGTAGCCTGATGCCATTAGAGGAAATAAACAGGTGAGAGGCACTCGAACGGTGCGTGCAGGAGGAGATGGGAACAGAGACAAAACAAGGGCTGGGAGACAGAAGCACCGTGGCTTCCAAGAGAATCGAGGAGCTGGAGCAATGCTGCCTTCCCGAGCTCCACAAAGTTGGCAGCAATCCCTGTAAAAGTCCCTCTAAAAGGCTGCGTGGGCGCAGCCCCTGCCCAAATCAAAGGGGACGGTGACACTCCGGTCCCCATGGGGCTGCCGGCAGGGAGAGCTGCGGGATGGATCCCGCCGCTTCTCCCCGCTCCCAAAGCATCCCTGAGCTGCCGCTGTCGCTGCCAGCGCTGTCCCCGGCCGGTGATGGACGAGGGGAGCTGCCACAGCCGCCACCGTCCCCGCTCGATACCTCCGGGAGCGCGGCCATTTATACCCCGTGATGGATGCGGCGATCAAGGGCAGCGGCCGCGGCTCCTGCCACCCCCTCCCTGCGCCGGCAAAGGGTGTAAATTTGGCAGAACAGCTTCACTAAGCTCTGGTTGTTTATTTTCCGGGGCGCTGCTGCATCCCCAGCTCGGTCCCGTGCACCAGGAAAAGCGGCTGGGGGATGCTAAGGGACATTCCTCACCTAGAGGAGGGCTGGGAAGCACGGCCCAGCAGCAAAGCATGGCTATCCAAGCACTGCTTGCTTCCAGCGGGGTTTTTTGGATGTCTCCTGTCACTCGGAGCAGGCAGAGCCCCCACCCCGTGCCACCCCTCCAGGTCCCCATCCCCCCAGCAGCAGGAGCAGGGAATCCCTGCAGACCCCACGGAACGGATCCGGGCCTTGGTGCCCCCTCCCCATGGCACTGCCAGGTGTGGGATCCCCCGAACCACCCCAAATCCCCCTCCGCTCACACACTGCTGCCCCAGCAGGACCCGACACGGATCCACCCCGCGATTTCCCTCGGAGAAATGAAGGGATTTCTGCTCTCGAGCTGCGAGACAATTGCAGAAATGGGTTTGCTTTGCCCACTCTCCCTTCCCACCGAGCATCACCGTCCTCCCCAGCCCGCCGCACCCCCACGCCAACCACCGGGACACCGGGATCGGCTGGGAGGCTCTTGCAGCACCGAGCGGCTCTAGCCTGCGCTCCCAAAGGGAATATTCATGAGCCAAAGGGCTGGAGCAAAAGGCGAGCACAGCTGGGCAGCGAACGGGGCTGGGACGCGGAGATACTGCAAGAAAAAAGGGGGAAAGAGCAGGAATTGCAGCGCCGAGGGGGTCAGAGGGTGGCTGAACCGAGAGGCACCAGGCGGCTGGAGCTGCCGCTGGCGAGGGCTGGCGGAGGCGGAGCGGCCCCATCTGCGCCCGGGGTCCCGCTGTCCCTCCTCCCGGCGCTCCTGACAGGCTGCAGAGCTATCGATGCCATTTGCCTCTGCCCCGGAGGCGTTCTGGTGATGGAAGATGCCTGCATTAGCACCAGGGGAAGCGGCAAATGTCTAGAGATAAAGAAAATATAGATATATTAAAAAAAAAAATAGATAAAAAGCAGGCGAGTTCATGAGGCGGATCCTACAGGGTTTGGGGGTGTGCAAAGGGTTAAGCACAGGTTTGCTTCGGGAAATGGACACCTGGAAGGGACACAGCAGGAGCAGGAGAGCTTCAGGCAGGGAGAGGAGCTGCTCCCCTGAGTGTCCCGGCCGTGCTGGGGTCTGTCACCCCCTCCCTCACTCCTGCCATCAGCCAGAGCCGGCTGTGAGGAGCCAGACAAAGCGGGAAGATGGCTCTTCCTCCTCTGCAGATGTCACAGGTCACCGGGAGGCCACAGCCTTTAGTGCTCCCGAGGTGCTCCGGGCAGCCAGAGGCGCTGCCAGCCCCAGCAGCAGCTCCGGGCTCTGTGCTTTGCTCAAAGCCTTCCCGGGAGTGGAGCTGGGACCTCTCAGCTCTGCCAGGGACGTTTGCAGAGATTTGGGGCTCAGAAATCACGGAATGGTTTGGGTTGGAAGGGACTTTCAAGCTCATCCCATTCCAGCCCTGCCATGGCAGGGACACCTTCCACCGTTCCAGGCTGCTCCCAGCTCCTTTCTTGGACACTTTCAGGGATCCAGGGGCAGCCAGAGCTTCTCTGGACACCCTGTGCCAGGGCTCACCACCCTCCCAGGGAACAATTCCTTCCCAATATCCAACCTAACCCTGCCCTCTGTCAATTTAAGTCCATTCCCCATCACTCCAGGCCTTTATTACCAGTTCCTCTCCAGGTTTCTTCAGTGCAAGCCACTGTAACAGCACCAGCCCTCAACCAGCCTGACCCTTCCCAAGAATCAGCTTTTCCCAAGGCCACCACACCCAGAAGCTCCCCTCCATTGCCAGCAGGATTTTGTGATAAAAACAAAGGCCCTGACCTCCCCAGCTCCCTGCACAGGTGTTTTCCCAGTGGGAAAACCCTCTCCACCCCCAGGCAGGTGCTGCAGATCTCAGCTGAGGTGCAAACACAGATTTTCCCCACACTTCCAGGCAGGGAAAAGGGAGCAGCCGGTGCCAGGGAGGTGCCAAGGGCTGCCTCTCGCCATCCTTGTCCCCAGCCCCAGGTGCCTTTCCCACAGAAGGATGCACCAGTCCTGGGTGGGTATTTCAAACATCAAACTGAAAAGCTGCAAGGAAATAAAGAGATGTTCCCAGGAGTGCTGAAGTGACTGCTGTGCCACTCCTGCTGGAACATTAATATTTGCCAAAAATAATTTGTCTTTAATCAGACACAGCCATATATTTAGTTTTATGTCCACTCTGGATCAGTTTTTATTACCTTGGGCCACTTCAGCTCCTTCATGGTCTGCCAGGGATCAGCATCCAGGAGGGCAGGAGCTGGTGGCACCCAGGGAAATGTCCCCAAGGCCTGTGTGTGCAGGGTGAGCCCCAAAAGCAAAGAGAACAACCACAACAAGAAGCAGTTTTGTGTTTCTGCGGAGTGGCACACAGCTTGGAGGAGGATCAGGGGGTATTTAATTCCCTTCTGATCTGGAACAAACCCCGTTATTTTTCCTGCTGGCCCCACACAGCACTGACACGTTCTGTGCATGCCCAGGACAGCTTCCCAGGGGAGGACAAGCCCGTTCCTGCCGGGGTTTGCACTTTCAGCTTGTGCCAATTAACGAGGTGTCACCCTCACCCTGAGCCTGCAAAGCACTCACAGCCCCTCTCCCCAAACAGGGGGTGCCAAATCCCAAAGGATGGGCTGGAGGAGGAGAATCCAGCCCCCAGAGCCCCAGTGCCAGGCTTCTCCCAGAAAAGAAGCTCCAGAGCTGGGCAGAGCATCCTTAACTCACAGGGGAGGAGCAGCCCTGCTGTGGGCCTGGGAGCAGGCAGGGACCTGCCCAGGGAGTCTCCTGCTCCAAACGCCGTCTCCAGAGCTCTGAAAGGAGGGCTCCAGCTGAGCAGGCTCCTGTGGTCCTGTCTGAGCCCCTGGGCTGGCTCTGCAGCCCCACACAAGAGCAGGAGCAGTGATTTTGGGCTGGCAGAGCTCGCTGGGGTGGTTTGGGGAGCAGCCCCAACACTGCCTAGGCCAGATGAGAGCTGAGCTGCTCCCTGAAGGAAGAGCTCACCACCACTCCAGATACAACATCTGTCAATTAATCCCAGACCTGGCTGGAGGTACTACAGATGTTCATCAGTGAATTTATAGTCATGGAGATCCCACCAAAACCACCCAGAAGCATCCAGGAGCCTCTTCCAGTCCCCAAGCCCAGCCCTGTGCATCCCTCACCCCAAAACACACCCAGAACCTGCTTCACTCAAGGCTTCTCCTCCCACCCAGTTCATCCCACAGACACTCAGAGAGTCCATTTGAAGTAAAAGACCACCAGAAGTGGTCAGAGCTTGCAAGACAAGGCCAGGTTGGATGGGCTTGGAGCAACCTGCTCTGGTGGAAGGTGTCCTTCCACCACAGGGGTTGGGATGGGATGAGCTTCAAGGACCTTCCCAACACAAACCATTTAATGATTTTAAGATCCAGGCTCCCCTTGGTTTAACTCTTCCCCCAGACCCACAGCTGAATGTGCAGGGTGGGCACAACCATGAAACAAAACTCAGAATATTCATGACAAGGCAGTCAGGAAAGGTCTGTTGAATACATTCACATAATTAATACATATGAGAACATTGCAATTCCTCTCTTTGCTGGTCCACAAACAGAAAGAAGCTAAATTCATTAGATTAATATTTGTTGAGACTTATTAGTTTAGCTCTAATTTCATGATCAGATGGCATTTTTGGGGAGTTGAAAAGCAAGCTCTAGAGACTCATTGGCTCTAAATCATGGCATTAAAGAGCAAGGAATTTTAAAAATTTCTAGGAAAAGAAGTTTCCTGTTGCTGGTTTGCTTCTAACACCGTTGTCCCACCAGCTGGGGAGTCAGGCATTTCTGGTCCTCTCTCAGCCCCAGCCCAGGGCCCAGCCTGGTTGATATTAAAGCAAATAAACAGCTTCTCAAAGCTTCCCAACATGGGGTGGCCTCCTGGCTCTGATGGTGCCACCACCCATGAGACCTCAGAAGAAAGTCCAGATGCCTTTAAGTGGTCCCCTCACTGAACTGGGTGGTGACACCTGGGCTGGCTGGGGCAGCACTGGGGTGGCCCCAGCCCCTCTGTGCTGCAGCCAAGCACAGCCCTGGCCCCGAGGTGAGGCTGCCCTGCGCTCGTTCCCTGCAGCCCTCACCCCATAAAGCCGTGGCAGGAACATAAACCACGGCTGCTGACCCCGCTGCAGCTCTGCTGCTCCGTGCGTGAAGTCCTGCAAGCCCCCGGAGCCAGGGGAATAAATTTCATCCCAAGGAAGGCTTTGTGCAGCAAAAAAAGGGCTTCATTGTCTGCACCAGGGAGCTAGAAAGAGCGAGGAATGCTCAAGGGATGGTTGTCCAGCAATATTCCTGCCCCCAAGCAGCTCTGGATGCTGGAGAATTTCCCAGGCCGTGCTCTGGAGGTGGTGGGAAAGCCTGGGGAAGGGCAATCCCCTTGGAGGTGCCACCATGCTGCATTCCTGCACCTGAAGGAAACTTTCAGGGAGGCAGAATTAATTCTGAAGTGTCATTATCTCAATTAGAGCACGGAAAAAAGCCAAGGCTCTCAGCTGGCAAGAAACCAGGGCAGAGTTTTGGTGGCTTTGCCCCAGCTGAGGAAAAAAAACCAAAGCTCAGGTGACCCTGCCGAGATGCCAGGTAGATTCCAGGTGCATTCCCAGGGCTCGGAGGCACTCAGGGCTCCGTCCTGCTGCCGTGCTGAGTTTGCTGTGGCCAGGAGCTCCCTCTTGTCCCGGCTGGAGGGGCCAGCAGCCCGGCAGGGGTGGGATCCATCCCGGGGCACCCCCGGGCCCGCTCCCTGCGCTGGCAGCTGCCGGGTGGGTGGGTGACCCCCGCGGGTCCCCGCGCTGACAAAAGGCCTATCTTCTCTCCGCCTAAATGATTTAAATTCTAATCAAACATCATTTATAGCACATCTCGGAGCCGTCTCCCGGGAGCTGGTCCCACGTGAGCCGTTGCCAGGGCAACCGGGGGGTCTCATTTCAGAAATGTCAGATTGCATTATTGTCTTCACACTTCTCTGATAACCCGGTGTCTCTCCCTCTCCTGCCAGCAGCCCCCTCCCCGGCAGCCAACCCCCCGCTCTCCTCCCTGCCCCGCTCCCCGGAGGAAATCACCGGCTCCGTTTCACTCCCTGCCCTGCCAGCACCACCCTCCCAGGGCAGGGTCCCCGGGGGCTCTGCTGCCAGCTCGGTGTCCCGTTATTGAGGGTGGAAGGGAAAAGGAGGGCTGGCTCTGTGTGGGCCGTGCCGGGATGGAGGTGATGCTCCCGTCACCCCCCTGCATTCCCTGCCACGCACAGACAGGAGCTGCACGGGGCTACTTGCTGGGCTCTCAAAAAATTGAGGGGAAAAGGGTGGACAGAGCTCAGAGGAAGATGTTGGTCTGTCTGGATGAGCTCCACTCTCCTGCAGCTTTCACAAGGCAAGTCCCAGCACATCCAGAGCAGGATCCAGCCCTGAGGGGACACTGCAGGACTCCTGCCAGGGCTGCCCCTCTGCCCCATGGCAGGGTGAGCACCGGGGCCAGGCCAGTGAGGGACGGACCCCATGGACACAGAGGAGCACGGCTGCTCTTTTGCTCCCTGGTTTTCCCTTCCCCTCTTCTAGGGGAAAGTGTCCCTGCCCCTGGGGAGGGGTGGAACCACCGGGCCTTGAGGGTCCCTTCCAACCCAAACATAAACTCCAGCTTGTCCTTGTTCCCACATCTTCCCACATCACCAACTCCCTGTGGCCAGCTGAGCTGCTCTGGTCCCCTCCATGGCTCCAAGGACACCCCCAGAGGTCCTTGTTCCCAGGTTCATCTTGGAGCAGTGACACCACAGATGAACCTTCAGTGAGGTCTTGCCCAGCCCTGAGATGTCCAGACCCAGCAGAACCCATGGATCTCACACCCTGCTGGCAATAATATCCTGGGGAAAAACAGTCCTGGCAAGGGTTTGGCCAGGAACCAGTGACCCCAGGGAAAAACTGAGGTGTTTTGATGATTATTCTTCCACAGCTTCGGGGAGCTGGGTGCATAAACTGTGCCTGGTGTTGTGCTTCAGGTGGTTTCTTACAGCTGTGCCTGGTGTTGGCTTCAGGTGGTTTCGTACAGGAGCTGTCCCTGCTCATCTCCCACACCATCCCAACAGCCCCATTCCCCTGTTTTTAACCCTGTGTCCTGCTGGAAGGTGACAGGGCAGTGGTGGTGTCACCCCCACAGTCCCCAGGCACCACCACAAGCCCACATGTGCTGTCCCACATCCGTCCATGTCCATCCCTCTGTCCATCCATCTGCCTGATAAACCCCTAATGAACCTCCCAACTCTGCCTCTTCCCAAAGAATAAACCAGCCCTGGCCCAGGCGGTTAATATTTAACTGAATAAGGGCCATAAATATGGAAAATGGGACTTTTAATTAAATAAGCAGCTTTTAAAAGGGCCCTTGGGCCGAAGAGGCTTTTGTTTAAATATGATTGATTTGACACGTCCTTTCCCTCCCGCTTTCTCCCGCTCTCTCCCTCTCCTGCTTGGTGCAGGGATGGGAAGCAGGCTGCAGCACGCTCCTGCTGCAGGACCCTGTGCCTGCCTGTGCCCCAAAATCCTGCCCACAGCCTGGGGCAGCCAGCTCTGGGAGCGAGGGAGCGCTCGGATGGGCCCCAAGCAAGGACAGCTCACTGCAGCTGAGGTGGTTTTAATGGGAGCAGGAGCTTTTCCCTGGCTGCTGAGCCACCCCAGCCCACCCCAGCTGCTGAAACCAGGGATTCTGGGGATACCTTGCACCCCAGGGGCAGCATTGGCCTCCATCACATAACTTCCCCTCTGGTGGGTCCTTTACAGAGGTGATGCAAGGGAAACTGAGGCAGGCACAGCCAGGGGAAGGGACTTTTCCTGGTGCTTTGGAGCTGGATTCACCCCCCCCAAAAATTTCCTCACACACAGACTTTGGGAACAAACACAGAGTAAAACCAGGCCTTAATGACTCTGCTATTGCTGACATTTGGGCATTGCCTGCCGGAGCAAGCGGCACTAATTACTTCTTCCTCAGCCAGGCACGACAGGAGCAGGGGGTTCAGGGAGTGTTCAGGACCTTTCCAGCCTTGGGGAGACCCTGGGGGGGTGTTGGGGTGCAGGGCACCCTGTCCAGGCCAGCAGTGTCACCCCTGAGCAGCAGCGCCCTGGGCTGAGGGACCCACCGTGCTCCCAGAGCCTGGCTCTGCAAGGAACAGGAGTGGGGTGAAGTCATGGGGGCCTGAGAGGCAGAAATCCTTGGGAAAAGATGGGAAAAGGACCAGAGCTGCACCCACATGGGCAGGGGAGGAGGCAGTGCCACCCCTGGCTCCCGTGGGGCACAGAGAAGCTGGGAAAGGGCACAGAGGATGTCCCCAGAACTGAATGGCCCAGCCTGAGGGACAGGTACAGACAAGAAGCAGCCCAGGGAGGGTCACTCTCAGCTGCTTCCTCCTGTGTTTTCCACCCGTGGCTCTCCCAGTCCATCCCCCATGGATGGCCCAGGCCCTGGGCTGCCATGGCAGGTTTCAGCTGAGAACACAGAGTTAATTATCTCCACAAAGGACTCGGGGCAAGCAAAACATTCCCTGGGCCCAGACCTATTGCTTCCATGGGATTTCATGAGTGAAGATGTGAAAATGGGGGAAAAACATGGGAAAATGTGGAAAGGAGCAGAGAAGGATTCACATCACTTCTGGGTATCCTTGGCTGTGGCAATGCCCAGCAGAGGTGCCCAGAGGCAGAGTGTGCTGCTGAGGGCGCTGGTCCCTCAGAAATGTCACTGGGATCCCCCCAGGCTGGCTGGATCCAGGGCTTGAGGCACTCCCTGGGTCTGAGCACCCTCGGTGGTGACACAGCTCAGGATGTGTCCAAACTCTGCCCAGTGCTGGGGTCCCCAGAGTCTGGGAGCAGGCAGGTGTCCCTCAGTGGTGGCACAGGGAGAGCTGCTGGCACTGCTGGATACTTCCAGGCACCCTGGGGTGACTCCAGGTCCTAATCCTTCAAACCCATCACTAAACTTTTTGTGTTTCCCCTTTAAAGCAGCCAAGGCACTGCCTGGATGAGTTGGTGATGAGCTGCCCCCCTCCCAGGGCTCCTCTCCTCCAAAGCCCCCTCTGGCACCCCCAGATTTGAGTGCCCATTCCAAGGCACTGCAGCGCCCTCATTTATCTCCCTCTGAAATCAGGGCACATCTCAGTCCTGGTGTGAAGCTCCTGAGCAGCAAAGCATCCCTGAATCCAGGTGTTGCCTTCATCCCACCTTCTCCCAGCCCTTCCCTCCGGGTGCCAGAGCTGCTGGGAGGACAAGGGATGGTTTTTGGAAGGGGCAGCTCAGGAGGTGGAGCCAGGGGACAAACCTAGGCAGGGGTTTCTCAGCTCTGCTCATCTCCTGCTGGTGCCACCTGAGGGTTTTAAGGTTTTCAATGCCTGAACAGATGATTTGAAGAGCAAGTTGTAAACCTATCCCAGCTGGAGAAGGGAGAAACCCTTGGCCCATGTGTTGGGAAGGGGTGTCCTGGATGTCACGGAGCTGCTGAGTGGACCAGATGTGGTCCCCAGTGTGACACTGGGAGCCTGGCCCTCAGCATCACTGACTCCCCCTGACCTCCAGGGATGCTGTGGCTGCAGCATTTTTGGATGCTGAGGGCTCCTAAAATCTCCCCCTACCCCAAACCCTGAGCCAGCCCATCTGATGTGCTCAGCCCTGATGGAATCAGTGGCATTTTCATGGATTCAGGCTCAAATTAACCTCAGTGAGAAAACCAATCTGGCCAGAGGCACCACCCAGGGGGTCTGATGGCACCAGCAGATCCCGACTCAGGGCTGCTCCTGGGGGCTCGAGGCAAAAGGCAGAGCTCCTCCTGGCACTGCAGAGATAGAGATTTTTTTTTTTTTAAGGAAAAAAAAAGGGGGGAGGGGGTAAAAAAAGGCCCCGTGTTTGCAGCCAACACGTGTAATCTGTTGCAGCCCTTGTCAGACAAAACAGTTTTGCCGTAAGACAGCGATTCCCAGAGGGGAAAGGGGCGAAGTGAAAATACTTTATCAGCTGCCTACATATGTAAAGCAGTACCCTGGTTGAAAAGCAAAGCCTCTTTCCCTTTGAAAGCTGGGAAGGGAGAGACGGGAGGCGACTGCCTGGGAGCAGGGACAGAAATGACACAGGCACAAAGCCCAGCACAGCAAAGCCCAGGCCTCCCTCCTGAACTGCTCTTATCTCCCCATCAGCCCCAAAAACTACCTGGCTGTGGAGAAGAAACAAAGACAAACAAAACCCAGATGTGGCTCAGTTTGGGAAACAAAAACTATGGTTTTTAATGTACAGGAATTACTGCTCTTATTTCCCTATCGGCCCCAAAAATGCTCCTATCTCCCTATTGGCCCCAAAAAACTACCTGGCTGAGGAGAAGAAACAAAGCCAACCAAAACTGAGATGTGGCTCAGTTTGGGAAACTAAAAATATGGTTTTTAATGTACAGAATGTGGTTTTTAATGTACAGGAATTATTTCAGATATTAAGAGCAGGTTCTGTCAGAGTCCCAAGGTCAGCAGGGAAGTGTCCATTGCTCCAGGTTCCTCTTCCCTCAGGTTGGGCTGAGATGAAGGGAATCACTCCGTGCCTGGATTTAAGAAGTGATGCTCAGGAGCTGCCAGCAGATAAGGGTTTTCCTTCCTCTCTGAGTTTAAAGATTGCTTCAAAGGCTGGGAATTCCAGGACCTGGACACAAATCAGCCCTTGGCTTCACAGCATGACTGGGCTCTACTGGCAACAAGTGGGCTGGCTCCTCATGGAGGCTTCTCCTGCTCCATCCATCAGCCACAGACCTGAGAAGGTGGGGAAAAAAAAATTAATTCCAGGTAGCAGCCTCCTCAGCAGGACAGTGAGGGGACACGAGCTGGGCTGGGGGGACACCGAGCTGGGATGGAGAGCCCAGGAGGAACTGAGATCCTGGGACACTTCCATGGATAGGGATGCACAAAGGCAGGGGGAGATAAGGAATGGGATGGGGGGAAAAAGGGGAGCAAAGAAAGGAGGGAAGCAGGAGAAGGGCAGGCAGGGAAGAGGGGTGGGGGGAGAGGGAAGGAGCCTGCGTGCCCATCTGGGCCGTGCATCACATTGAAATTGTCCTGCATTAAAAATTCACCAGCCAGTGAATTTTCAAGGGATTTGTAGTAATTAGATGACAAAATGCTGGCAAATCTCAGGCTTGCCAAAGATGTTACTCAGGGGTCAAAGACTCGACACTTTTGGCTGGGTAATTTGTAAGTGTCAATCACACTCAGCCATCAGAGGGAAGGGAGAGATCCAAGGGCTGAATCCTAACGAAGTCCAAGGCTCCTGCCTGCTGAGGCCCCCTCCTGCTGCCACCCAGGCCTGAGACCCCCAGCTGAAAGCACACAGGGCTGATTTGGTTTCTCATTTTTTAAATCACAAGAAGAAACTTCTCAGGTGTCGTTTTTCAGCAGGGGGAGCCCCTGCTCTGCATCTCCCAGGGCTGATGAGCCTGTCCTGTTTATCTTGCTGGGGGGCAGGATGGGCTGTGACCCCCCCGGGCTGATGCCTCTGCAGCCCTGCAGCAGTTCTTCTGCCATGTGGCTGGAATTGCTCCTGGGACAGTCCACCCTGCTGCTTCTTGGGGTGAGATGGGCTGAAAATGGAATTAAAGCATCTCCTGCCTTGTTCCTGCCTCCCCACTGGCTCTCACAGAGACTTTGGGGCCACCAAAGTAACCCCATGGGTTGCGCCTGCCTGTGCTGGCTCTGCTGGAAAACCCAGGGTCATCCACATCCACAGCACTCTCCCAGCCCTGGGCTGGAGGGGGGGCCCACCTCAGGCTGAGCCCATGGCAGCAGCTCATCCCACACACCCACCCAGAGCCCCGGGGAGAAAAGAAATTTCAAAGTTTTCTACATCACCAGCTTTAATCCAAACCACAAAATGCAGAAGTTAATTAATGCTTTGCCCAAAACACCAGGGGAGATCCCTGTCCCAGCCAGGTGTGAAGCTCCAGGTGGGCTCAGCCTTGCTGAGGCTGAGCCTGGGCTTTGCTGCTGGGTTTTGGGGGCAGAGGATGGCTCTGAGGGGGTGGCTGCCTAGCCCCACATCTCTCCTGGAGGGATTTTTGCCTTTTGTGGCAAAAAGTTTTCTGGTTTCTCAGCTGATGAAGTAGAAAAGCCCTGGATTTCTCAGCCCCACCAGCACCAGGGGGATGGCTGTTATCACTTACCTCCAAAAAGATTTGGGGTCACCAAATGTGGGAGAGGCAGGAGCCTGCCTTACTCTCCATCTCTCATGGCTCCTAAAGCTGTTACCCCTGCTAAACCCCACCCTCAGTTTTGGGCTCTGAGGGATGACTGAAGCTGTCAGGGAGGGATGGGGAGGCCCTGGCCATCAGCTCTGAGGTGCTGAGGCATCCAACAGCACCCATCCCACTCCAAGGAGAAGCACTGCACATCCCAAACCTCTGCCACTGAAAGAAGCCAAGTCCCAGAGGAAAGGAAGCTAAAGGAGGTTTCTTTGCTTCACCCCTCCCAGTGTGCTGCATTGGGGGAGTGTTCTTAATCCAGGGAGGGGAGAGATGGGAAAGGGAGGGAAAGGGCAGGAGGGAAATGGCCTATGGACAGAGCTGCTGTGGTGTAGGTGAATGCAGAGCCATTCCTTGCTGCAGGCCAGCAGCTCTGGGAGAGCTGGAAAAGGAGGCAAGCAGCAGTGTGCTGCTCTCCAGCCACTGTGCTACCCCAGCCAGGGGAGCTGAGGGGACTGGGAACGTGGCTGGAGGTTCCCCCCCAATTTCCAAAGTCATTCAGCAGCTGCAAAACACCTTGCAGGGGCAGCCTTCCTCATCAGCTGCACTTCCAGCTCCTACTCCACATATTTAAATAGCCCAAATCATGGGCTGAGGTCTGCAGGGGTCTGGGCTGAGGGGTTTTTCCCTGGTTTTATCTTCACTTGATCCAACAGTGCTGTCAGATGCTGCTGGAAGGGTATTTGTTGGGAAGCAGCAGGGAAGGACTCTGCCTGTCACTGCTCTGCCCAGTGCTGGGCACTTGGGAGCCATTCCCTGCTCACAGGGGTGTCCATGGGATGTTTCCTGCCCGTCAGAGACTGCTGCTGGCAGATGAAGACCCCCAGCCCCACCCACTGCAGCTGAACACAGCACCTACCACTGCCCTGCTTGCTCTTGCAGGAGAAAATGAACCAGAAAATGCCGAATTTTAGTTGAGGGAACACAAAGAAAACCTTTCCCCCCCCAGATCACCTCTCCTGACACACACCACAGCCCTTACTGCCCTCCCACTCTGTCCCAGCAGCTTTGCTAAACCCTGAGCTGGGGAGGATGTCACATGTGGGGACTGGGTGACGCTAGCTCTGTACCCCCTGGTCCACACTCATCCCCAGCAGCCCACCATGGTCCTGGGGCTGGAACAGAGAGACAAACCTAATTACATGGCACTAATTATGGCCCGTGGAAGGCAGGGACTGTGCTCCTGCATCTCCCAGGGGAGGGGAGACACTCCCTTCTCCAGGGTGCTGCCCACCTCCCTGCTCCCGTGCTGGCATCACTTCCCGTTTGTCACCGATTCAGGTCACACCCTGCACACCCCCAGCGTCTGCTGTGCTCTGCCTCCCTTCCCAGCTCCAGTTTGGGGTGAAAGCCTCCCTGATTAGCCAATTTGGATCCCTATTTACTGTGAATTACTGAGCCTGATTATTATTCATGGCTGGCGAATGCTGAGCTCTCAAGCCCGGCCATGCGGTTTCTCTTCCTCTCCGATGCATATATTTAGGGAAAACAGGAGGCAGAGTGCCTCAGCCAGGGAAGCTGCACGCTGCCTCCTCCTCCTCCTCCTCCTCCTGGTGTCTTTCCTGCTGAGGAAGGTGCTGGTGGATGCTGGAATGTGCTGCCAAACAGTGGTCATGCTGTGACCCAGGGTAAAGTCCAGATGTGTTGGAATATTGGTCCCTTCCAACCCAGCTTCTCCTGGGATTCTGGGATTAAGGAGAAGCTCCCCAAATCTCCCAGCCAGCATCCAAGTCAACTCTCTCAATCTACATTTGCAAATTCTTCCTGAAGTCCAACCTGAAGCTGCCTCTGGAGATTGCAGAGCTCCTGGAGTCAGCAGCTGGGCTGGAAAGCAGCAGGCAGGACACAGGGATGCAGGATTTTCCTGCAGCCCTGCAAAGGGGGAGTGAATGGCATTTATTGTGCCTGCTTGGCCTGTAAGTGCTTCCCACACCTCATTCCATGGGACACACCTGGGAGGATGGGCTTGAAGGGATGAGAAGAGCAGGAATTCCTGAATTATAGGAGCAGTGCAGTGATGAAAAGAAACCACCAAGAGCTCACAGATGCTGCCTGCCTGTCCCTGCCAGCTCTGCTGCCTTCTCCTGTGGCACAGAGAGGAAAGCACAGATGGTGGTCAGGAGTTTTCCAAAGGGAATGGGCCCCTTTGGGCACTGACAGGGCACTGTGGCACAGCAGAGGGGCTGGCAGTGCCCAGCAGACCCAGGCTCCCTGGAGATCCTCTGTGCCTCACCTTGCTTTGCCAGCTGTGCCTGTAAGGAGATAAAGCCCACAAAGGCCTCTGGCAACAGGCAGCAATGAGGGAGAGCTGCTTCTACATTAAAACCCCTTAACCCTCTCATTCAGTAAAAAAAGCTGCATTTGAATAATATCCTAATCCAATTGCAGAGCTGACCCTGGGGAGGGGGATCTGCAGCGTGCCTGGGGAGCAGCTGCAGCCACCACAGCTCCTGCCCTGTCCAGCTCGCCAGGGTCTCACCCTGGATGAAGCTGTCAGAACCTGACACACACCCACTGGCCAAGGCAGAGGGCTTCAAGCCCCCAGGGACCCTGCAGCACATCCCAGCAGCCAGAACTGAGTGTAAAGAACTGGTCTGAGCTCTCTGGTGGGGAGAGCAGAGGCTGAGCACAGCCCAGAGAGCCCATCTGGGGTGGCTGTACCCCAGCTCTCACCTGCAGAGCCAGGGCTGGCTTGAAGCTGCTCATCTTCTCTGCCACCAGCACAGCCTGGCTACAGCACTCACACCCCAAAAAGGCCACCCCCATGAGCATCACAGCCTCCCTGTGCCCAGCTCTGCCCAGGGAGCACAGGGCAGCTGAGGGGTGACAGGCACACAGTGACACCCACCCTGGGGTGTCAAGAGCCAGCAGAACGAGGGGGACAGGGCTACAGCTCATCCCAGCCCAGGTATAACCAGCAGTGTGCAATCATTTGGTAGAGACAAAACCTTCCTGAATAGCAGAAAAGAAACCATTCCCCCTCCCAAAGCAAACAAGAGCACTGCAGCAGCACTGCTAGGTTAAGGACCAGGGGGAGGCTGCTCCCTGCTTTAGCTTCGTCGACAGGTAACAGAGTTTGCATTATTTTATCATTAGGATTGCTTCAGATCAGGGGGGAGAAAAGAAAACAGCCAGTGGGGAGTGCTGAATTTCTGCAGACCTATTTAAGTGATCATTTTATTGCAGGTGTATGCTCGTTTTTAGAAAACTCCTGCTGTAATTTTAGGGGTGCAACGTGTGGGATTCTCAATACGTAACAAAGAAGTGGAGCAGGAATTAACTCCAACTGTTCTCCAGAGCTGTGATCAGCACTTCCATAATTAATGTCCAGGCACATATATATCTGTGTACACATACACAGCCCTCCCCCCCACTCACATCAAACAGATTTCCTTGATACCAAACTGCCTGAAAAATTAACCAATGTCAAACTGCTCCACAAGATAAGTATCATTAAGGGAAAAAGAAAATCTTCATTATGTTTGAAGGTACAGGGGAAAAAAAAAACCATCATGAATGTTTTCTAGCCTGTTCCCAGCCTGGGAAATAACATGTTTTAAAACATATCAAAGGGTTAAATTAATTTTCATTAAAATTTAAATTTGAGAAGGCTCCCTCTCTTCTTTCCTCCCTCCTCCCCTTTTGAACGTTTGACTGGCAACCATTTCATATTTCAATCTCGGCAGAACAAATTGAATTAGATGTTGAAACCAAACTCTGCTCTGTTCTCTAAAGCCTACATGCTCTGCTTGTGCTAATCCTTTTCGTCGCCGCTGCAGACCTCAGAGACACTCAGCAAGAAACCTGCCCTGCCACAAAAGACAATGAAGGGAAAGAGGAAAAAAAAAAAAAGAAAAAAAAACAGGAAAAAAAAAACCCCAGAGGAGAATCCAAGCCCAACCTGCAATGCTGCAGAGCTTTGCTGAAATCATGTGCTGGGTGATGCATGAGCTTGGAGGGGACCTGCCCAGCTCCTCTGTCCTCTGTGCTGGACAGGGGCTGCTCCTGCACAGCCAGGATGGTCAAACATCCCTGCTGAACTGGAATTGAACTTGGCTAAGGCTGAGCTTTCCCTGCAGTGACCCCCTGGTGCAGAGCTGTGCCAGTGCTGGGGCAGGTGGTGAAGGCAGTGGGGAACAGGGATGGGAATGCCACTCGTCAATGCCAAGAAAAAAAAGGGGAATAAAGCTTGTCACCACTTCAGGTGACACTGCCACCCCCTCTGACAGCGCTGCTTCCACGCCTGTGCCTCAGTTTCCAGCCTGCTGCACAGCCAGTGCTGCTGTACAGGATGAGGGCTTCACACCACAGCCCTGAGATATTCCAAAGGGCTATTCCTGAATTTTGCTCTGTCCCCTGAGCCAGCACTGCCAGGTCCTGGCAGGAGTGGCTGCTGTTGGGTTTGGGAAGCCTCTCAGTGGCAGCAGCAGGGCTCTGGAGCTGCAGCACAGTTTGGGGGACCAGCAAGGGGTGTCACAGCTCTGGTCCCTGAGCAGGAGCTCGGCCTGGGACTGCAGCTCAGAGCTGAGCCCTGTTGGGGCTCTGCAGAAAAGCTGGGACAGGACATAACTGTAAGCACAGGGCTGGGCCTCAGGGTGCCTGCTGGACAAGGTGTGCACAGCACACACACCTGGAGGCATCCCCAAATCAGAGGGGGACAGATGGCACCCCAAAGCCCTGGCACTCCTGCAGTGGCCCTGCATGGAGCAGGCAGTGCTGGTTTAACCCAGCTCAGAGGCTGTGAACAGGGGCCCATCAGATACTCAGGGTTTCCCCTGTGGCCACAAACACACACAAAGGACACCACGAGCCCTCCTCACCTCTCCTGAACCCACACAGGGTGAGCTCGGGGGTCTTGAAAGGATCAGAGGGGCTGGCAGGACTGCAGGCTTGGACCTTGGCAGGGGCATTGCATCCTGGCTCCCTCCTGCCATCCCATATTTTCCAGTCTTGAAATGCTGCCCCAAGACACACCAAGGAGGAGTGATGGCAGCCAGGACTCCCTTGGGTGTGGAGTTTTTGGTGCTGTCAGGGAAAAGGCCTTTGCCAAACTACCTGGGACATGGTGGCAGCTGCAGGTTGGTGTTCAAACAGGGATTTTGATTTTTTGGCAGCCCATCTGTTGTCCCCCAGCCACAGAGAGGGACAGTTCACACCCTGACAGTGATTCCTGCTGCAGCAGAAATTCTGCTGCCTTCCCCTGGGGGGATGCCAACAGCCAGGGGAGCACACAGAACACACCCAGGGCATGCACTAATTTCAACACTGGCTCAAACCGAGCCAAATCTGGGTTGTAACCCCTGGGACCACAGCCAGGAGCTCTGGGGTCACAGGAGAGAGAGGCAAAGGGTGGGATTCCTGCTTGGAGGCTGCTGAGCCTTTGGAATTGCACCTTCTCCTGCTTCTGGCACTACTGATCCTGCAGCAAGCCAGAACACTGTGACTTTCAGGGCCAGCTGTGCCCACCCTGGCCCCACTGCCCCAGTACCCACCTCAGCAGACCCCAGGCAGCTGTTAGATGTCCTCATCCTTGTTATTGTCCTCATCTTCCAGGTGCTCCATGATTTCATTCAAAATCTCTGATCGTTTTTTCTTCTTTGGGGAGTCTGTCCAGGCCCAGGTGGGAGTGAAGAGGGGGAAGAGAAAAGCAAAAATTACAACCTGGAGCCACCTTGGGAGGGGCTGGAGGGAGCAGGATAGCCTGCCAGGTGAAGGTCATCAATATCATCTACTTCTCCTCCCCAGGCAGGTCCTGGAAGGAGCTGGGATTGCAACACCTCCCACCCGTGCTTCAGTTCACAGGCTGGGAGCAAACAGCACCCAAACAGCTGATGGTGATGCCAACCCTTCCTGCTGACCCCAATTCACCATGGAATTCACAATCTCCCTGTGGAAAAGTGGCTGCAAGCCTAACCAGGAGCTCATCAGGGCTCTTGGCAGGACACCACCCCATCCCAGCAGCCCAGCACACGTCCCTCACCTGGGTGGGCCCATGTCCCTGCTCTGCCCAGCTCCTGAGGGACACAGCACCGTGCACACATCCCTCCCAATGCATGCAGGACAGGGGGGAACCCTGGGGGCTGCCAGCACCCGAGGGAACATGCCAAACCCTGGCTCTGAGGTGACAAGGCCATTTGGTCCCTGATCTGAGGCTGACATCCTCCTTTATGCTGGGCAAGCAGTGCCCTCCCGGCAGGAGCCGTGGCACAGCCCCCTCTCCCCCCCTGGCTCCCCAGCTCGCTCACAGCACATGGAGAACAGCTGTTTAAATCCTGCTTTCAGACATCAAAAGCCTCGCTGGGTTTCTCAAACAAACAAACATACCATAGGACTAAAGAAAAGGTGTAAAATAAATAAATGGAACAAGCTGTGCATTTTCTTTTAGTATTACAGCTGCTGCGGGAGATAAACAACAAGTAAATGTCACAAAACATCAATACAGAAGAAATTAACCTGACAAAAGCTCACATCCCCCCCCCTCTGCCTCCCCCCAGCTCCCAACAATTTTGCATTTCTGGAGTTCCCATCTAATGATTTTATTTTTCAATTAATTCCTTGACAGAAAGCCAGAACCTGCCTCCCTTCTCCCTGGGGGCTGTGGGGATGGGAGGGGATGAGGGTGCTGATGGACCCTGCTGCCATCCCAGCACCCACCCCACCGAGCTCAGGGGAGCCATGGGGGCCACAAGGTGCCACCCCGAGACCCTCCAGCAGCTCTTCCCAGTTCAGTCACCTAGAGGCACAAGGGATAACCTGGAGGAAGGTGCCAGCTCAGCAGTTCTCCCTCTCCTTTATTCTGCTCCCAGCTCTCCTGCTTTGGAATGGCATCAAATGTGGTCTCATCTCCCAGATCCACTGCAGGAGTGTGTTCTGTACCTGCCACCCCTTCCCAACCAGACCCTGGCAGGCCCCTCGTGGAGATCCCACAATGCTGGGGCTGCACAGCAGAGGAAAAGCTGGATATGGGACATGGGGTGCACAGGGAGCATCCCTCAGCAGAGCAGCACCTGCCATGACACGGGCAGGGGTCTGGCAGGGAAACCCCCCACTGCATCCCCCCAAATTCACCAGCTCTGCCATGGGCAGCACCAGCAGCATCCCCCTCTTGTCTAACAAGGGGAAAATAAAAACCCAGGAGGGTGGGGAAGCGAATTGGTTCGACTTCCTTCCGTTCTGCTGCTCCAAGCTGGTTAAGGTTTGCCCGCTAACGATCCCATTTGCTTCCTTTAAACAATGGGCAAAGCCGGCGGGGGTGGGCCGGGAGGGGGATTACCACGGGATTAGAACGTGGCAGGGTTGTGGATGCCACGCTAATCCTGCAGGGTTTTACTCTCCGGCTCCGGCATGTGTTTGCATTAGTTACAGATGCTCTCGAGAAAAAAAAAAATTAAAAAAAAAATAAAATAGGAAAGGACAAAGGAGAAAGAAGGGAGCGCAGCGGTTGGGAGGTGAGGGAAAAGGAAACCTGGGAGTCTGCGGCCAAAGGAGGAGCGATCTGCCAAAGGGGATGGAGGCAGGAAGGCTTTCCCACCCCGCCAGGAGGATCAGGACCATGCCTTCCCTGGCAGCCCCCTGCTTCCACAACAACTGTAAATAAGCAGGGATGAGCCACAGCGGGGCTCGGCTGCTTTACAGCCACCCACAGCCCTCGCAGCTGAACCCCCTCCTCACACACCCCCCCTCATCCACCCTCCCCATCACAACCCCCCCACAGGTCGTTGCTTCCCCTCCCGGCGTGGCGAAATTCCCCATCTGTCAATTTAATTCTTTGATCGATGGCAAGGAGCAGGAGAAGCGGCCCGGCACAGCTGGCTGCCCAAGTTAGGCCTGGCGGGAGAGCGGCGGCCGCGCCGAGCCGGCTGAGGAGCGCGCGGCGCTCTCCTTTAGTGGGATTGGGAGCCAGAGCCTTCCCTGCACGGCCCCAGGCTCCCGGGAGAGAGCAGGGCATGCCAGGGGGTGGGCAGCGCTTGCCAAGCTTCCCCAGCACAGAGCTGGGGAGGAAAAGGGCTTGGAGCTATTCCCAGCCCTTGCTCCGTGATTTGGGGATGCAGGGGCGAGTCTGGAGTGTTCCCCCTGCACGGGGCGCAGATCCACGGCCGCCCCTGGCCTCAGGGCTGCAAATTCAGCTGCTGGGCAGGGGGATCTCTTGGTCCCAGAGCCAGGCCAGCCACCCTGCTGGTTTCCAAAGCCTCAGTGATCCTTGTTTTCCAAAGGGAGGATCCCCCTGCCCAAGCTGGGCTGAGATGCTGCTGCTGGCAGCGTTTGTCGCCTGTCCCTGCCCTGCTGTGGCATTTGTCACAGCCCTGTTCCAGGTTATGGGCTGCATTAGAGGTTCCAGGGACAACTGTTGGCCAAGCTTTCCTTGGCTTCTCCTTCCCACGTTGAGTCACTAATTTTATCCACACAGCCTGTCCCTGGCCAGGCCCTTGGGCCCTCCAGCCACCTTGCAGCAGTGGGTCCTCCAGATTAAAAGTGGGGTGCAAACAAAACTCAGTGTCTTTTTTTTTTTTCCCTAATATAAGAGCTTCCTGTCCCAGGATGAAGAGCAAATATACTCAGAAATGAGCAAAAAGCCTCCCAGACTGGGCTGGGAACCAGCATGGAGGGCAGGGCTGAGGTGCCAGGCCTCAGGGCTGGGCTGTGGCTTCACTCCTGACACAACTACTGAAACCACCCCTGGCAGTCCGTGACCACTCCTGGGCTCCTCACTTTCTCCTGGAACATTACAAAGCCTCAGAACAAGCCATAAAGAATGACCTGAAAACTACACAAAATGGGAAGGAAGCCTATTCCATTTTATTGCATCTATTAGACCTATTGAAAAGTCGGCTCAGAAGTGGCTTGATTGCCATGACAAATGCCTGCATGGAGAAAAGATTTGGGAAACCAGACCTCTCCTTCACAAATAACAGCAGAGACCTGGAACTGGAAGCCCAATCTCTCAAAATGGTCTCTAGAAATAAGGTGTGTAATTGTAGCAGAGAGCAGTCAGTGGTAGGACACATCTGTCACAACCCAGGTTGGGACCTTGAAATACTAAGACAAAGATGATGAGGCTGGCATTAGAGCTGGGGACACCACAGACCTCAGTCTTGATTGTTTCCTGAGGCATGGAAACCTGAAATGATCTTTTCTTTCCCATTCCCAGCTCAGGGTGAGGACCTGGCCACTGCAGCTGTGGGAATACCCTCACAGTTCACCCACACTGTGCTGGGAGAGAACTCATGGGACCTTGACAAACAGCACAGGGATGTCTGAGCTGCTCCTGTGCCCTGTGAGGAGAGGAGGAGACTTGGGGAAATGGGGATCAGCAGGAAAAAGCCTGGTTTCTAGGCTGTACCAGCAGTGAAAAGAGATGCATGGTCTCAGCCTGGCTGTTGGGTGCTGTGTGTGTTCTGTACCCTCTCCATCCCTGCTCCATGTGGGAAAAACAGCCTCTAGCTACGCCAGGGAGGAAAGCTGAAGGAGCATCCCCCTTCCAGAGGGCTGCAGGCAGAGTGGTGCCAGCCTTTTTTCCCCTCTTTATCACTATCACCCTCTGCATACCAACAGCAGGGACAGGGTGCAGCTCCCTCCTCACCTCAGAACCACTGGGCACCCCACAGGGGAATAAAATGCCACCTGCAACCCTCCAGTGTGGCACAGAGAGGCCAAGACCTGGTCCCAGGCACCAGCCAGACCCTGGTGCCCACAGGTGTGCCCTAGCCCAGCTTTCCTGGCACAGATCCCCTCCTGGCACACCCTGCTCTGCCACAGCATTAGCCACTGGCAGTTTGGCCAGGCCTGGAGTCGCTGGATGCTCCTGAGACAGGCTGGAGCACAGCAGGGATTATGCTGCCATCCTTTTTCCCATCCCTAAAGATGGGGAGGGAGTGGTAGCCTTGCTCCTGTTTCCCAGCTGAGACCCTGGAGCCACTTCAGCTCCAAGGCTGCATTCCTGCTGGGATGTGAAAATGCTCTTCCTGCTGCCCTCCCCAGGGCCCCAGCTCGGTGAGGAAGAGCCCAAACAAGGAGGCTGGAGCAAAGGCAGGTAAAAATCAGGAATAAACAGAGCTTGGGGGAGGTGGCAGAGCTCACAGCCACATCTGCTGAGAGTCTGCAAGGATCCTAAAGCCATTTCCCTCTGTGCTTATTTCCCTACACAGAGCAGAGTGGAAAGGGGGCAAGGAGATCCTGAAGATCAAAGTGGGTGCTTGAAACATCTCACCTGCTGTTTTCTCCACCCACGTGGAGCTTCCCGTGCATGACATGTGCATGACTCCAGTGCTGGGTTCTAGATGGGCACATCCACCCTCAGCCCTGCCACCACCAAACTGCAGCTTCCCCAGCCTGGAATAAGCAGCCCTGCACTATTTCGGGCACATGGGGATCACTGGATCAGTCACGATCCCTGAATAACCGAAATGTGCTGCCCTCCCCTCACCAGGGATGTACAGCCCCACAACTGCTGCCAGACCCCTGGGCCACAGGCATGTGGTGATGGAAAGGGGAAGCAGGGAGGGGATGCAGGAGGAGAGCATTGATCTCCAGCTTAGCCCTGCAGCCCAGGGGAGCCCTTCCTACATAAATATTTGCCAAGCAATGCATTTGTGCCTGTCGATGGCTGTCAATAGGAGCCTGCAGTGCTGTCATCTGCAGAGCTGTCACTCCCAGCAGCCTGAGCCAAGCAGCCTCTTCTACACCCCAACCCATCAGCACACAGTTTTTCCTCTGAAATCCACGTGCTGCATGCACAGAGCCTGTCCCCACCTCGGGAGCAGCCCGGGGAGGGAGCAAAGGCGCTGTGGCTGGCAGGTGGCACCGCGGTGCCCGGGCACACACAGTTACCAGCTGACAGGCAGAGCTGTCAGACAAAGCCCTGGCCTGGAGGCCTCCTGCCTCCCCCTGCATGCTCATGCTGCAGCAGGGAGCTGGCAGCCCCCAGGGGTGGCAGTGGCAGCAGGGGTTACCGTGGAAGTGCTGGGCGGTTTTGCGGCGCAGGGCCTCCAGCGTCTCCTCCGTGTCTGCCCACTCCAGCACCAGCCTGCGCCCGTACAGGTGAGTGCTGTGGCACAGGGCGTGGAAGGCTTTCTGCAGAATTAAAAGAGAAAAAAAAAATAAATTAAAGGAGAAAATAAAAACAGGCTCACAGGAAGGAAGGCAAAAATGTCGCTCCCTCTGCCCTGGAGCGGAAAGGGCCACCGGAGAACATGGTACTCGGAGGGCTTTGCTCTGATGGGGCAGGATCCATCTCCATCAGAGGCTCTGACTCGGTCATTTGTCTTCTCTGCACTTGCAGCAGAGCACATTCCCATCACCACTGCTGCTGGCTGCTGCTCGTGAGGGGCAGGCTGGAGCCCAGCACAGGATGGGACCACGCTGAGCTGGGAATGCTGCAGCCTCTGGAGCTCTGGGTCAGCGCTGGGTGGGACCGTGTGACTCCCTAGCACCCTGTTCTCTGCTGGAACACAGGAAAGCACAGCTCAGCTCTGAGAGAGAAGTTCCTTTCTGCTCTGAAAGCAAGATGGAAAACTGCCTTTCTCCTGTCAACCAACTGGTGAGTTGGCCATGGCGGCAGCAAACATGGCAGAGCAGAAGCCAGCACAGAAGTCCTCTGCTCTTTCTGCCTGGTGCTTTGCTCTTATACAGAAATCCAGAGGTTTCCTGGTGTTAGGTCCTGTTTAGTAACACCCATACAGCTGGAAACTCTTGCTGATGTTGAATACAAATGTGCCAGCCAACCCAGAGTTCAGATGGCTTTCTCTGCCCCTAGCCAACCAGCAGAGACACCTACAAAACACTGAGTCAGTCCAGGGAAGTTTGATTTTGTCTTTATTTCCCACAGAATTTCAAGGAAATTCAGCACTGAGCAGGATTTGGCCCATAATGCAAATACAAACATGCTGGCCAAATATTTTGATCCTCAGGGGCCCACAGAGTGCTCCACAGTAAAGGCTGGGCACACGGGGAGAGAAATGCCCCCAATGCTTTTTCAAAAACCCCAGCTAAGGCTGAGATTAGCTCAGGTTTTGAGCTCTGCAAACTCTATCCCTGGAACACAAATGGCAACTGTAGGATCAGACACACATCCTGCTGCCAACAGGGACCTGTGCTCCCATCTGGAGGCCCCAACCAGCTCCCAAGCTGTCCTGTAGAAGCCCACATCTCTCCTCTGAGCCACCTGCTAAAAGCAGCTTTGAACCACTGCAGCTGTCCCCAAATGCCACATCTGTGGGCAGAGGGCCTTGTCCTGCTTTCCTGCCCACAGCTGCTCCTCAGGACCCTCCTTTAGATGCTGGGTTATGAAACCCATAAAAAACCTCCCATTTTCAGTAACCAGCACCCAGTAACCTGAGTTTTCCTCTCTTTCTGAAGTCCTTTCACTCATACAACCTTCATGTGCTATGAAACAGCGACAAGGAGCACCAGCTCCACCATGGCATGGGTGAAATTCCCATTATCCTGGCAGGGCAGAGTGCCCCCTTTTCCAGGGGCACATTCCTCCTGGAAGAGCTGCAAGCTCCAGCTGTTTTTATTTGCTGCTCCTGTGTTTTCAAGGCCTATCTCCCAATTAGCAGAGCAATGTGTTGGCTTAAACAAACACTCGGGGAGAGGCGGCGGGAGTTGTGAGGGATGTTTACGTTGGCACGAGGAGCCTTTTCCAAAGCCTGGCACACAACCCACAGCTCTAAACACTGCATTTCCTTTGTTAATTCCTATTTTTGGATTCCTCCTTCCCACAGCACAAGAAAGAGGAAAGTTGGGTGACAGGACACAGCCCATCTGTGCTCCACAAGTCATGGGGGAGGGCAGACCATGATGAACGTGGCACTTGGTGGGCTCTGGTCCTCTGAGCCACTTCTCTGCCCCCACCTCCTCCTCCTCCTCACAGGATTGTCATCCTCTGGTTTTGCTGGCAGCCCTGGGAAAGGTCATGGAGTAACAGAGAGGGCAGATGCTGCCATCAAGTTGTGTTCAGTGCAGGAAACCCACTGGGTGAGACACACCTGCCACCAGCCTGGTGACATTGGCCCTTTCTGGCCAAACACATCCCCACAATGAGTTGGTTTGCACACAGAATGAAGAAAAACTCCAGTCTGTACTGGGATCTCTGCTCCCTGTCTTCCAGATGGGCTCCAGGAGCTGGGAATGCAGAAGGGAAGCTGCACATTTCAGGTGACAAACACATGGATATCACTTCTTTTGAAACAAGCCAAGACAAAACTAGCTGTTCATTGCTCTGACAGGAATTAAGACTTTTTCAGGGGGAAAAAAAAAGAGAAAGCACTGATGATTTAAAAGACAAAGGGATGAAGGGGAGAAATGCCATCCCCATACACCCACACTGCTGGAAATCTTCCAGGGAGAGGAGGAAATCTGCCACTGCTGCTATTCCAAATGAAGAGATAGGTAGGGAAAAAATATATTTTAATTAGGTGACAAGTATGAAATGAGGAGAAGCAGGCTGGCTTTCACAAAAAGCAAGAGCTATTTTTGGGGTGCAGCTCCTCTATGCCAGCATCTGCCTTCCCAGGACACCTCTCTGGAGGAACAAAGAAAGGCCAGAGGTTTGTGGAGTTGTAGCCAAATGAGGGATAAAGGGAGGTGTGGTGTCTGCTCATCCAAGAGAAACTCACCACAAAAGCCCTCTAATTCCCAGGGCTCCATATCTTCCTACACCCATAAGGAGAGCCTTTGGCACACAGAGCTCCTTTGGAAATCCAAACCTGATTCTGATGAAGCTGCTGCATGTGGTAACACACCCTTCTGCCAGGCCACCCGAGGCTGCACATCCCTGGCAAACCTCCTGGGCCTCATTTGCTTTCCAGATGCTTTAGGGGTTGCATGAAAACACTATGGGCTTCTCTTCCTTGAGAATAGGATGTGAGGAAGCTTAAAAATGCATTTTCTTGCAAAGTTTGGTTCAACCTTAGTGTTATGGCTCAGCATGGTGGGAAAAAGTGGGAGAAGGGAGAGGCTGGAACAGCGGCTTAAAAACATCTGTGGCATTCAGAAAGAGAATTTCCAAATGAAGAGGTGGCTGATAAACCCCCAGGAAGACCAGGCTGCTGGGATGAGGCAGGCAGAGCTCTGGAGCAGAGCCTGCTGTGCTGGGAGGGCCGGGAGCAGAGACAGGACCGCAGCGTCTGTCACCCGCGGGTGTGACAGCGCCAGCCCTGACTGCTGCACTCATTTGGAGGACAGTGCTGCTCTGCCTCCAGATTCCCCCTTGCCCTATTAAATACTCAAGCCAAAGAGCCTCCAGGCTGGAATCATTAGAGGGACAAAGGGTCAACAACATTAGGAGATTGATAAATATCCCTCCCTTGCAAGAGCTGGTCCCAACTGAGGATGCTCTCCACGATGCCAGCTGCACACAAGGATTTTTCCTTCCGTGTGCGTGCATTTTGAAAGCATTGGCTGTCTCTCCCAAATGGGCAATTTCTATTTGGAGACCAGATGTATTTTTATATCAACAGGGGAGAAAAGTGGGAACTCGGCTTCCCAGTTAATAGTTCAAAAATAAAAACAATTCAGCAACAATTCTGCACAGGGAACGTCAGGAAATGTTTAGTGCTTCCTTAACTGGAGTTAATTTGGTATTGCCAGTGTATCAGAGTTGCAGGGGAGGCTGAGGAGATGAAGCCAAGCCTGATGGGGCAGATCTGCAGCCACAGCATCGGGGAGCTGGGAGGAGGAGCCCCCATCTCTGTGCTGGCTGTGGAAAATCTCCATGTGCGCTCCCACAGCAGCCGTGCTTGTTCAGAGAAAAAGACAAACACGGGAGGTCACAGGCTTTAAATGCCCAACAAAGGCAGCCTAACTATTCTATTACAAACCCATCATGTTTTATAAGATGCTTATAAGCAATTTCCAGATTACCACTCCGAGCAAAAGCGTCACTGACAGTCAGAGCTATTCAGCTCAGAGGTCTCCAGGCCCACTCCCCTCCTCTCTCATTTCACTCGGCAATAAACTCTAAGCCAATTATGAGCGTGTTTACAATATTCAGGATCCTATTCATCAATACACCGTGCATCCTCTTCCAGACGGCCAATGGAGTGTACTTGATGTGCCACTTGTGAGACAATTAAATCCCTCAAAGAGATGAGGGTGGAAAAAAAATATGAAGAAGGAAGAAGAGCTGCTTTGCTGGGAAAGAAGAAAACCCCGCTGAGAGCTGTTCCACGGGGCAGCTCTCTCCCTGCATGCTCCCCTCCCTGAGCTTTGGGAGCTGTGCCCTGGGCCAGAGCCCTGCCTGGCTCCCTCCCCTCACCATAGCTGGGCTGCCTATCACTGAATTCCCATTTGTCCAGGGCAGCTGGAGTCAGCCCCTGAGGGGATGAAAAGGGATGGGAAGCAAACACTGAGCCTGTGCCTGTTTCCCCCAGAGAGCAGCAGTAAAGAAGCAGTCAGTTCCCTCTATGTACCTTTCCATCCAAAGCCTAAAGTTTCCTTGGGAAAAGATTATTTCAAACCCCAGCAACAAAGTCTGAATGACTGTGGAGTGAAGCAGAGGCGAAAGCAAAGCTGCTTTAAGCAGAGCCACAGGCATAGCTCAAGGTGAAGGGAGAGGAACCAGGCTCCTGGGGGGATCCCTGCACCCCCAGCTGACCCCCCAAGGGGAGGAGGGAAGCTGAGCAGAGGGAAGTTTGAGTTAGGATCAATACAGGACTAACAAAGAAACTCCATGTACTGTGTTGTACAGGAGGTCAGCCTGGAAGGGATGATCTAATAGTCCCTTGTGATCCTGGATCAATGAATGCTGTCTAAAAACATAAACACAGGTTCTGGCTGGCTCCCCCCTCCTCTCTCCTTCATGTGCACTCAAGAGTCTGGAAAATCTGGAGTTTTGGGGGCTCATGTGGTCCCTTCCCTCCAGCAGTAACATCCCATGGGCTGTGCTTACAGCCACCCTGCCCAAATCACCAGGAATCAGCAGCAGGATGAAATCCACCCTGCCCCAGAACCTCTGGCAAGGGGTAAGAGCAGGGTATCATCAGACAGGCTGTAATCCCCTTGCTCTGCTCAAAGCATGGAATTTAAAGGTATAGGAAAGCTTTCAAAATATAAATGAACTAGACCAATTCAAAACTACTGATCCTCTGGCACAATCACTGGGAAAGCAGCAGGGTAAAGCTGCTCACAGGGGGCTCTCAAAACACAGAAGAACTGGTGAACACAAGCCTTGCACAGGTTACAAATTAGGGAACAGCCACAATATCCAAAACTCCCCTAAAATCAAGGCGGTGGCAGAGGTGGGACATGTGCAGAGGTTTCCTGATGTGTTAATGTTGGGTCAAAACCATCCTGTCTCATCTTGCTGCTGACAAACCTGAAAAACAAGCTCCTGTCCTTCTGTATTACAAGAATTTTGAGTTATTTTACCAGTTGCACCACAATTATCCCCTTTAGGCTTTGGGTTGTGGGTTTTGTTGCTGCCCACACGGGGGTTTCAGCCTGAGTGCAGTTTTCCTGGGGAATGCTACCAGCCCAAAGCTGGGCTAAGCTTCAGCAGGACAGAGCCTCCAGGCTCCCCTCCCCACCCGGGGCAGTGCCAGAAGGGCACAGCTCACCTTGGCATCCTGCTTGGTGACGAAATCCACAAAGCCAAAGCCCCGGTGGGATCCTGTTCCTGCCATCTTCTTGGGCAGCCGGACAGTCTTGAGCTCTCCAAAGGTGCTGTGAATCCAAGGAAAAGCAGGGACAGCATGAGATGAAGGGAAGAGTCACCCCTGCCCCACAAACCCTGGCAGTGACAGCTGCAGACCTACACTGAGTGGGTCACTGACATCAGGTGGCCTGCAGCCACTCTGCTGCCCTGCAAGCCCCATTTCCAAAGCAAATACAACCAGCTAAAAACTCAGCTTGGATTTCAAGGACAATTCTGGATGTAAAATTAACAATACAAAAAACTTCTTTAATGTAACTGCTTTGCTCCTCCTTCCCTCAGGAGATCCAGCCAGAATGCCATGCCGTGCTCAGGGTGAGCAAAGCATCTCCAGGTTACCAGGGCTGCTCCAGATCCCACCAAAACAGATTTATTTGCACCTTTAAAGAGGGGCTGGAGTGCACAGGATACAGGCAGGACACAGAGCATGGCCCCACAGGGAATTATTCTGTTTCCAGGATAGCTCCTCCATCCCCAGAGGTGTCATCCCTCCAATTCCAGGGATCCTGGGCATTTTTTATGATTGGATTTCCTTGCTCTAACCCTTCAGCCTCTCCCATCCTGCAGCTTCTGTGCTGGAATAAACTGGTTTGATCTAAGCTTTCTGGATGTAGAAAGGGAAACAGGCGAATCCAGCAGAACACAACCTCCATATCCAACAGCATTTCAGACAAGTTTTGCCGTGTCAATGGAAAGCCAAGAATGGGGAGATAAGGGGGTTCCTAACCCACAAGAAGGAACCTGTACACCAAAGCATGCAGCCATCCCACTTTGTCCAAAAACACTAAAAGGGTTTTTTTTTAGCCCCAAGGGTGCTGGACACCCCTCTCCAGTGCCATCCCCTGGAGAAATTCCAGGACAAAGCCAACGCTTTCCCTGCTGCCAAGCTCCCTCTTCCCCTTCTCCTCCCCTCCCCTCGCACCCATTTATCAAACACATATGCACAAACTGCAGGCAATAAATATTTAATGTGGCCCAGGTCTGAAGAGATGTGTTATTTTATTTGAAAATCTCCACACAGGCGTGCATACACAAAAGGAGCCTGGGATACAGCAGTGCCAAAGAGCACCTGGGAATAAACACAGTAAAGGCCATAAACGCTCTCGTGAAATGATATAAGCTAAATCCTGGGAGTTAACCTGCTGCACTGGCAGCATGACCAGGCATTCATCCACCCAATTTCCTTAGGCAACGTGGTGTGTAAATGCACCATTATGAAGCTTCAAAATGAATCCGCACGTCTCCCGCTCGGTGCTTTCCCTCCCTCTCCCTCCTGCCCCCTCTGAGCTGGAGCCACGCAAACAAACAAACAAACCCCAGCACAGGAGAGGGAGCAGCCTCAGCTGCTGGGAATGCTCGGATCCTGTGGTTTCCAGAAGTCCTCCTGCAATGGGCTGGGGGTGACAGGGACAACCAGGATGCCTGGAGCACCTCAAATGCTGCAGTTGGGTGAAGGGAGAGGCGAGGAGAAAGCTTCTGAGCCATGGAGATGCCCATCTAGCTAGGAAAAATGGGAGGTAGGAGCCATGGGCATGCTCCAGTCTCTCTCTCTCCATGAAAAATCTCAAGGACATTGCCTGGGGGAAGCAGAATATTTGCTGAAGGAACAAAAGCAGAGTATTTGCTCAAAGGGAGGTCTCAGACAACGCTCAGTGTGTGCACTGAAATACCAACGTGTCCTTTTGACACCAAGATCCAGCACTCAGGGTGGGCCAGGGGTACCCAGAGGAGCAGGATGGCTCTGGGTTCAGGGTGCCAGGGAAGCTGTGCTGACCCACATGAGCCTGGGCAGAGCTGGGAGAAACTGGCTCCTCCTTCCTGCCCAGCTCAGAGTGATCCAAGCCACCCACACGTGGAGAGGTGCGGAGGGAGCGCAGACCTGCTCCAGATGCAGAGCAGGGCTGGCAGGAGCTTTCCCTGGGCACTGGGAGCCAGCAGGGGCTTCCAGAAGGATGGATCCAGGGAACAGGCGAGGTGGAGGGGTGAGGGAAGCCGGGGGGACAGGGCTGACCCCAGTGGGGCCATGCAGGGGAACAGCATCCCCCCCACTGTGGCGCTAATTAGAAACCACAACACAGCAATTACCAGCGCGGGAGCTGCGAATGAAGGCACAGCTCCGGCCTTTAATGTTCTCCTCTGCGGTGCCAGGCACAGACTCACACCTCTCCTTTCCAATTATTTCTCCTGGATTTGGGGGGAGAGAGAGGCAGAGGCAGAAGGAAACCCAATTACCCCCCGCAGTGCCAGGCTCCCTACCCAGGGAAGCCAGAGGGAAGCCAGGTGCTGACAGGTTTGCTCCCACTCCGGCTGCATCCTGCCTCCAGGATGGCCAGGCATGGATTGTGCCATGGGCAAAGGCACTGCAATGGGGATGGGAGGAGGAAAAGCATGGGGCACATCACCCAAGTGACACCACAGCATAATGGCAAGAGAGGGAAGAAAGCAGCTTTTCTGTAAGATCTCATGGAGCTGTTTGGAAATGTGCTCCCAGGGATGGCTGTGGAGTCACAGCAAGTCAGACGTGGTGGCACTGCCAGCTCCTTCCCCATCCAGCACAGAGCTCTGATGGGCACAGATGGAGTGAAAGAACCCACAGGCAGCCCAGGGTGGGGGATTCTCTGGGGGCTGGTGCCTCTCTCCATCAAAGTGGGCAGAGATCAGCAATCCTGCTGCTAGCACAGAGCACAGCACCAGGCCAGGCTGCTTCCCTCGAGCAGGATGGCTTACAGGGAAGTTTCCAGCATCAGTGAGTGTGAAACCAGAGTGGTTTCTGGATTTATACTCACCCACACATCCATGCCTTCTCCAAGCACTCCTGAGGCCCTGCACCAGGGCTGAAGGAGCTGGTGGTTGTGGGAGCAAAGCTCTTTCAGGTTTGAGACATTGACTGGTTTGCAGTTAGCCTGGCTTAACTCTGCACAAAAGACTCGAAACTCAGTCTTGAAGAGTCCACCAGACCACTGTGCCTGGCCTGGAGTTGGATTTCTGACAGAACACCCCCACAGCTCCTGGTGGCACCACACTGGGATGGGATTTCAGTGTGGCCAAGGTGTGCAGCAATCCCAAATCTCTTGGGAAACCCCCATGGAGCTGCTCACAATTAACACAGGACGGTTTGGGGGCCAAAAGCAGAGTTTTGCTGCAGAGGCAGCAGGATGGCAGAGTCCCTGGTGACCTGCCATGCACACAGCTGCTCCCAGCTTCCTTCCCACAGATCCATGAAAAATGGTGTCCAACAGCTACTCCCTGAAATCCCAGGTGGAATCAGGACCAGGAGGGGAAGGCAGAGGTGTGGAGGACGTAGCTCTGCCTGGGCTCCCCTGTCCCTGCAGGCCCTGCCAGGCAGGCTGGCAGATCTGTCCTCACACCTCACTCTCCAGGCTTGGCACGTTTTCCTGCTGTTGGCTGGGAGGGATGACAGCCTCCACAAACACTGCAACTCCTATTTCCTAAATGAGAACCTTTGTTTTGTGCCCATTCAGATTTGCTGGGAAACCAGAAAAAGCCTATGCTGGCCCAGGCTGAGCCATGATCCACAGGGCTGCAGAATAGAGACAGCCACGAGCTCTCCTTTGACAAGTCACCCCTTCCAAGCTCAGCAGAAACACAGGGTGCATCCCAGAGATGCCAGCAGGGACATCTCCTCCCTGCCACCCACAAGAGATGCAGCATTTCTCCACGGCACTGCTGGCTATCAGCTGCTCTCCTGCTGCTTTGGCAGCTCTTCCAGCTGCCATCCTGCTTCCCTGGCTGAACACAGGGAGGAAAAGGAGATTTCTCCTCCTCACTGCAAGCTGGCTGCAGGTCAGAGGAACAGCACTCCTTGGGATTGTAATTATATCCTTCTGGCACAGGCCAGCTGGGAGGCAAGTCCTTTGCCTGCTAATTATAGGACATTATATTGCTATTAACCAGCACATTCCAGCTCGGGAGACAACCCACGGCTCACTTGGCTTTGCCTGGTCACCAGGAGGAGCCTGCACATCCTCCACCAACACAGCCCAGAGGCCATGGGACAGAGGAGAGTGGGCATACAAGTGGGCTCCAGAAAACCTCCCTTTCCTTCCTCCCTGCTCTCTAGAAAACCCCACAGCTTCAGGCAGCTTCGTCATGGGACAGGTTCCTCCAGCTCAGCATGAAAGTGGAATCAGAGTGGTTTGTTTGGGAGAAACTTTAAAGCCCATTTTGTTCCACTCCATGCCATGGGCAGGGACACCTTGCACCATCCCAGGTTGCTCCAAGCCCTGTTCAGCCTGGCCTTGGACACTGCCAGGGATCCAGGGGCAGCCACAGCTGCTCTGGGTGCCCTGTCCCGGGGCCTCCCCACCTTCACAGGGAACAGTTTCTTATGAAGAAATTATGAACATTTTTCTAGCTGGGAAGTGTTCCCTCTATTTCAACCCCTCCCCTGTCTCAAAGAGCAGCATTTAAACTGCAAAACCCTTGGGGCAGGCCAGGCCTGTCCATGCCTGATGGGTATTTTCAAGTCCCAAACACACAGGTGTGTTCATCTGACCTGATCTTGGTGCACCCCAAATCACGAGCTGATCAAGGACTCTTGGGTTGCCACATTAAGAGGGGGACAGCAAAATTGACAACATGAATCTGTCCACTGCCAAAAACACAGAACATCTTGGAAAAGAACCACAAAAATCACCCTGAGTGCTCTGCAGGTGTGTACAGAGGTCCCACTGCACAGAGCTAAATCCCATTCTCTGGTTTATATTCCTTTGAGAAAAACAAAACAGCAAAACCATGTTGAAAAACTGGTTATGAAAACCTTTATCGAAGCTGCCAACCTTCATCTGGGTTGCCATCTACTGCCACCATCTCCTCCTCCTCCTCTCCTCTTGCTGCTTTCCTATCCCAAGCCCTGCCCAAATGCCCCTGGTGACTGCTGGCAGCCCCAGGCTGAGCTCAGGCAGCGTGACCGTGACCACTCATCCCAAACAGCTCTGGGCAGGGATGACGAGTCCAAAAGAGACACAAGGCCATCCCTCCCCTCCCTGCACAGCCTCAGCCCCAGCAGCAGGCTGCAGCCACACGGAATTCACTCAATCCCTTTGCAATGCTCCTCTTCATTTTGTTCTTTTCTCCCAGCTCGCCCCCAAACGGGACCTTCCCCCTCCGGAAAACCATGGCCCTGCTGCTCTCTGCCTCTGCATTTGCTGATTAAAATGGGGAGGAAAAAAAAATACAGTAATGGTCCTTTTTTTCTTTCTTCCTCCTCGAGGAAGGCAGGACCCTGGCAAATGGTTTTGCCCCTGGGCTGAGCCATGGCCAGTTCCACCCCCTGCGTGAGGGAGTTAATGGGATCCGCAGCAGAAGGGCCCTCCCGCCTCCTGCTCCAGGACTTCAGCTGACTCCAGGATGGCTAATCCCATTACAAGAAAATAACGTGGATAATTCAAGCTAATGAAATCGTTACAAGAATGTGGACAGCCAGGGGTGGACATTCAGAGCCAATTTAACACTCCTTGGTGTTGTTATCCCCAGCACAGGAAATATCTGAAAAGGAGGAAGGGAAAGGGAAGGAGGGAGGAAAAAAGCCTTCCTCTCTTGTTAGCTTAAATCCTGTTAGAGAGTTCAGGAATTATCTGGCACCCATCTCCCTATTACCATTATCAGCAGCAGCATCAATAATGTCTCCTTCACCTCTGAAAATCAGCAAATGAAGGCACAGGAAGACAAAGTGGGAGGGAAACCTCTGGATGCTGGAGCACAGCCAAACTGTGGCTCCCTCCAGCTCTGGTGGAGCCGTGGGTGGAGGGATTTGGTAGCAGAGCAGGGGAGCAGCGTCCCCCTGGCCACAGATGAAGTGACACCAGGAAGCAGGTCCCAGTGCAAAGCTGATCCTTCGTTCATGTCCTGCTGGATAATCAAAGCTCCTGCAAAATCCGTGTGAAAAGCCAGCGGGACACGGCACAGCCACGTCTGCACCTTGTTCTTTACCATGGATCATCAGTTTTTCCAGCCTCTCCTCTTTGCCCAGGAGCATCAGCTTTGTTTGGAGGCCTCTTGGTCTGCTGCTGCAGCATAGCTGGGTTTTGCCTTATGTGATTTCTCCTTTTCCTTGTGCTGCTGCCTGCCCAAGCTTGGCTGCTCCAAGCCGTGGATCCCTTCCCGAGCCCAGTTCTCAGACAGGCACACCTGTCCTTGCTGCCAGAGGCTCCTGGGGCAGGGCCAAAGCCAGGTTCCCCTCCTGCAGCATCTCACACACTCCCTGGAATAACACTGCTGCTGGTCCCAGCTCTGCACTTCCCTCCTCAGGGAGGAAGTCCATGAGATCCACTAGGAAACAGTCCTGGGGAAGCTGCTCCAGCTTTTGGATCACCCTCGCTCCCCCGGCACCTCTGGAGAACTCCAAGTTTAGTTCTTCCTGGATTTATTGAGTTTTGGCACAGACCTTCAAGAATTATTTAGATGCCCAACACCACAACTACTACAAGTGCCAGGGATCATGTGGACATGGATGTGCTTCTTCCACGGAGCTGGGAAGGGACCCACAAATCCCATTTTCAGTGGACAGTGGCAGCAGCCTCCCTTGGATCTCATGGCAACAGGATCAGGAACACAAGAGCTTTGGCCCCAGAGCAGGAGGCAGCCAGGGGATCATTTCTCAAGATACTGGATCAGGAGGCAGTGGCTGCTTCCTGTGGCTTAACTGGCTTGTTTAAAAACACAGCAAAACATTTTATCCCTTCTCGATTTATTTTCCTTAACAGTTGCTTATGAGGGACCTTATCAAAAGCGTTCTGAAATTCCAAGTAAATTAGTCATTAGGCAGGTTTTCAGAACAGTAATTAGGCCACTCCATGCCCCTGATGTATTATTTACCTGAGAAGATCTACATAATTAGGGCTCTTCTTTATAACTGGTATTACACACACTAAATTCTACTCCAGTCTATCGTGTAATTACGCAATTAGGCCGTACGCTAAACAGAAACCAATCCTGAAAACCAAGCAGAAAGAAAAAAAAAAAACCACCCAACAGTAATTATTATTTTTTTAAAATCCTCCATCAGCAGCACAGCAGCAAGTCTTAAAATTTTAATATCCCTCCACTTAAGTCATTTCTAAGCAGGTGCTGCAACCAGGTTTGGTTTCTTAATTTTGCTGTGTTTAATCCAACTTTGGGAGGTTTTAACATCGGGAGAGATCTGCTTTAAAGGCTGGTGGGGAAAGGGGCTTTTCCCTCGCCTGGATTTGCTGTGCTGGTGGCAGCAGCATCATGTCCCTGCAGCCTCCTCTTGCAGCTCCTCAGCCCCCTGCTCCTCCCAATCCACGCTGATTTTCCAGCTCCAGGGGTCAGCCAGGTACCTGGTGTGACTGTCACAGTCATTTTACCCTCCAGAGCTGGCTGTTTTAGTGTGGAATTTTAGTGTGGAAAAAAAGGAATGAGAGCCCTGGAGCCCCTGCAGCAGGAGCTGGGATGTGCAGAGCCTCACATGCCTTTAGGATGGAGGGATGGATGTGGTCATCTCCTGAATTGTTCCCATCCTTCTTCTGGTCCGACTGCAAAGCAAGATCCTGGGATGTCCCTTCCCACCTGTGCCTGCCCACGGGGTATTGCCCGTGCCCTGCTTTGTTTCCTGCTCCTTGCTGATGGACAAGCCTGCACCACTGGCATGGGAAGTATTTTTTAATCCACTTCTTGCCATAAATCTATTTTAGACTTGGTGACATCAAGGAAAAGCAGCCAGGACTTCCTGACACCTCCTGGAGAAGACACCTGCCTATTCTCCACATTTATTGCCATGCTTTAAAGACAATGATGATTCACTGTCTAATGAAAGCAGGAATAGACTTCCTCCTGAAATTTCACACCTCAATGCCTACAATTCCCAGTTCCTAAGGGCCAGGGGAAGGTGCAGAGCTGGCAGAGGGAACACCACAAGCTTTAGGAAGCCCTAGGTTTAATCAGCACTGCTGAACATGAACACTGACATGAGTTTGGGAGTTCAACGTCACCCCAAAAGAGTGACTCAGAGGATTTAAAGATAACTGCTGGATGTGTGATGGAAGAGGTCACCCCAAACCAGGACGGAGGTGGAAAATATCACTTTAATATTATTCAGGTTTTGTTGTTGCTTTTCTTCTCTTGGGCAATCTTACAGAGCTCTGAGCTGGTTCTGGTCACAGCAGGGCTCTTGTCTCCTCTGCTGCCATGGGCCAGCCACTCTCAAATCCCCTCATTTCACCTATCCAACAAATACCTTCCTTCTTAATCCTACTAGTAATACTAGTTATACTAGTTACTCCTAATAGTAATTACTTTTTTTTTCTTTTTTTTTGTCTGGGGAAGACAAAAGGAGAAAGGATGGTGGAGAAAGGACCAGCTCTACCAGGACATCTTCCCTCACATCACTTCCCTGGAGCACAGCAGGACCAAACCACGCTGCCCTGGCAGCTGTCCCCAGGATGTACAAATGCAGCAGTCACCTACAGACCCCAACAACCCAACCCTCAGGAAATCTCAATCCTTGCACAGCCTTCAACAAGAGCCTCCAATGCCTGCAAAGCCTTTCTCAGAGCTCACACTCCTAAGCCACAATTCTCCCAGCACGCAGCACCTTGCAGGACCAGGGCTTAGGAGCCACCAAGTCACTGCCCTAATCACCAGAGGGTCAGGATTTCAAAGGAACCCGCAGCTCCCACAGCGCTGAGATTTGGGGATTTATCTCTCCTGGGCTCTTTTGAAAATCCTCATCAGAGTGCAGCTCTGGTCAAAAAAATAAGGTATGCTAAAAATAGTGCTTACAGGAGAGTCTGGTACAAATCTCTGCTCCTGGAGGATTCTTATGAGTCAGCTCCTTTCAAAGACAAGAGGAAATTTGTACAACTAGCAACTAGGAAACACTGAAGGAATCCAAAGGTGTACCCAGGGCATCCTTTGGAGAAGGCAGCCTTGCTGTTAAAGATACCAGCTGCATCAACAATCCGAAAAATAAAGAGATATCTCTTATTCAACTGTAGAACCTCCTGCACTGAGCTGGAGAATAAATATAGAAACAATGAGATATTTATAGGCACACAGCTATTTTAACCCAGCTCTGCTTTAAAGAAAATCCTTATTTAAGTCTTGTCCCTGTAAAGCTGCAGGATGACTTAGAAAAATAACCTGATTAGTTATTTTCATCAGGAGAACAGAGAAGCACAGAGGGAAGATCAAAGGCACGCAAGCGCAGCGGGAACGTGGGACTCCAACACAGCCCGGCTGCCCAGCTCTCCTGAGCTCAGCCTTGTCCCCAGAGCCCAGGCTGGCCACGGGTGACACCTGCCAGGGCTCACAGCAAGGCAAAGCATCAAGAGCAGGCACAGAACAGCTCCTTGGCGAGGCAGGCTGGGAGCCACCACGCTCCAGAGACAGCAGAACATCCCATTTTCTGCTCATGCTGGAAAAGCCCTGGGAGCAGAGGTGTCTTTTCACTGCTGGCAGTCCAATTTGCCCATCTTGTGCCCAAAACTGGAGGTGTGGCTGCTGCCCAAACTACAATGGTAGCTCTGCTCCTGCTCCCAGACCTTTGGTCACCCCCTGCCAACCTGCCCTGACCACAGCAAGGCTCAGAGGCCACTTTGCACAGTGGGATTTGTCTTTACAGGTCACCTGGAAAAGTCCCAGAAGACAGGACAGGGAGTCTGGGATTCAGTGATGATGTTTCCACTCCATTTCATAGAAAGCTCATCGCTCTCCACCTGTCTCAGAGAGTGCAGGATGAGGACAGGGATTCCACAGGATCACTGGATGCTTTGGGTTGGAGATCATCTAGTCCAACCCCCTCTGCCAAGAGCTCCAAGAAGCATGGCCATGATGAGAGAAAAGGGGAAAACATCATCCTTCCAGCCACAACCCACCAAAAAAAAAATGCAAGCACACACCTGGAAAAAAGGTGACATGGGCTCTAGAGGTGAGAACAATCTAAATGGCAGGGGACAGAGCAGAATGTCTGCCACGGAGAGTGAGCTTCAGCCAGGATGGGCTCAGCAATGCTGAGCTTGTGTGGGAGCTGTCAGAGGCGCAGCTGATGGCAGCAAGTCCCTGCAGAGGTGACAGCTCTGGCAGATGCACTGAGAAAACAGCAGAAAAGGGGGAGAAATCAGACAGGAGGCAAAGGCAGCTCAGTCTTTACAGGCAGAGCTGGGCTCAGCTCGCTGGCCTTAAAACAGGGAGGCAAGTGGTTAAAAAGCAACTTTTAAGCAGCATCCTTGCTGAGCACAGGTAGGGCAGGGCAGGCTGGCAGCCCCCCTCCCTCCCTCATCCCCCCTCCAGACCTCCCTGCTGCAGCAGACCCAATTTCATGGGGTTTTTGCACGAGCAGC
Organism: Chloebia gouldiae; assembly: GCA_003676055.1. Lineage (NCBI taxonomy): Eukaryota > Metazoa > Chordata > Aves > Passeriformes > Passeridae > Chloebia > Chloebia gouldiae. Next base: position 7,434,849 of record QUSF01000030.1, on the reverse strand, counting down.
GAGGTGGAAAATGATCATCGGGAGGCAGCGCACGGCGCTCCCCACATCCTCCTGCAAGGTGAGCGGCCCCAGCCCCACCTGGGTGGGCACCTGGCTGAGGAAAGAGGCACCAGTGAGCTCCCCAAAAGGCAGCCATGGAGGGGGGTGAGGGGCACCCACGCTCCCCCCAGCCCCGTCACCCTCCCGGCGGCTGACGGCAGAGACAGCGCGGTCCTGCGTGACAGCGTGAAATTAATATGATTTTGGGGGAAGTTGGCAGTGAGTAATGAGCAGCTGAAACACCTCATCCCCACCCCCTCGCCCCCCAGACTCTTTTAACCCCTCAGCTGCTGGCATGGCGTCAAAGAGTGGGAAGAGCAAGAGGTGGGTTAAAGAGAAGCAGAGAAGGGCCATGGAGCCCACCTGAAATGGGATTTGCAGGGTGGATTTTGGCACAAATGTCAGTGGTGCTGCCTGTGAGCAGCCCCAGCCTGTTGAGAGGCTGAGATTGATACTCCTGGGTTTGGAAAAGGCAACATTACTCCTTTTCCAAGTGAGGTTTCACAAAGAGATGACAAAAAAAAAAAAAAGAAAAAAATGAGAGGCTGAAGGAGACCCAAGGCTGTCCTCCAAAAACCCCTGGGCAAGGCCCAGAGCCCACCCATGAGGGGACAGCCTGATGTGCACACACCACGGATGGGCAGCAGAACAAGAAGTGGTTTTCCAGCTTCCCTGGTATCTAATAAATGGGAATGTGGGCAGAAAAACCATCCCATCTTCACGGGCAGCTGATGTGAATCCCGGGATGCCTGGTAAGGGTCAGTCCCACAACAGCACCTTCCTGAGAGGACAAGGCTCAGCAGCTTCCTCCTGGACTTAATTGCAGCAAATTTAAGATCTCCTGTCCTCTGCCAGATGCCTGGAAGTACTCAGGATACTGCTGGGGGAGGAGGAAAGAGAGGTGAGAAGACAGATGGTCATCCTGATCTGCCTTAACTTCATTTCTTCAGGAAATACAAGGTGCAGACAGAAATGCTGCTGGTGCCAGCAGCTGCAGAAGCCAGCACAGTTCAAAGGCCCTGGGCACAGGCATTGCCTCAGGGGAGGTGAGAGACTCTGGAATGGAAGGGCTTTAATTGCAATCACATCCCAAGGCTGAAAAACCCCCAGACTGGGAGAGGGAGAAAGGCTGCAGCAGGCATGAGGTTAAAAAAATAATGATGCAAACAGAGATGCAAATAAAGGACACGATGTCATCGTGAGGAGAAAGCTGTGATTCATTAGAGGCTTGTTCAGGACCTTCTGGTGAAGTGAGACTGAAAAATACCCACACAAGTGAAAGACGGGGGGGATGGATGCATCAACATCACCAGGAAAGAACTGGAGTTAACAAATCCAACAGACAGAGGAATTTTAAGAGCAAGGAGATAATAATCTTGACTGTACCTTGATGAAAGGCTGAGACACAAGCTCAAAAGTCAGCCCAGTGTAATTTTAACATTATAGATTGTGCAGTGCCCCAGCTGCCAGCCCCCAAAGGGCCAACTCTGAGAATGAACAAGAACTGGCTGCAGTATAAGGCAAAAAAATGTCCCATGTTTTTCCTTTCTTAGACAAACACATACTCTTCTAAATTCAGACAAAAAGAAACCTTGTAACACTAAGAACCCTGAGTGAGTTATTTGCAGGAGACAGCACAAGCAAGCTTTGGTTTTGCTCCCTATGGAGAAACACCTGAAATTTTTTTGCACTGAAAAAATGGCAAAAACCCCAAAGCAGAACCCCAGAGTGGCATTTGAACAAGACATTCCAAAAGCAGCCCCTTCACCACCTCACTCCACCCCCCCAAGCCCCTCCACGCTGCTGAGCAGCGGAATTTGTGTGGAAAGCTAATTAAAGTTCCCTTGGGAAGCTCGGCTGGATGCCCTGGAGAGAGGTGGCAGGAATCAGGAGGAAGCAGCCCAGAAATTCCCTTCATTTGCACAGGACAAATCCAGGTTTTGGGAGGGCAGAAAAGGGACCTGGAGTACATGGAGAGGAGAAAAGGGGGAAAAATAAATATAAAAACCAAGTATGCAATGAATATTCAAACCCAGGAAAGGGATGTGCTGAAAAAGAAAATCTTCCTTCTGCTCTTGGGAAGAGCCACCTTTTAAAGCAACTTTGCTAAGATAACACAGAGTTAAACATTTCCTTATCTATGTTAAACACCTTTATGATTCAAACTGAAAAACAGCACTGCAAACCCATTTCCCTCTCCCCCACCCCATGGCTGGCTTTGGAGAGTGGCCAAATTAAAGTGGCCACTTCCATTTCTGGGCTCTGAATATCAACCCAATTCTGCTGTGTTTGGGTTTCCAGTACACAAGGAGAAGATTTGAAAAAGGGGGGAAAAATAAATGAGTTTAATTTATGCTGTTTGAAATAGAGAAATAAAGCAGCCCAGCAGATCCTGTATTCCTACCTGCAGCTCATGAGGCTGGTGCACATTCCTGCACCCTGCATTTTCCTGTGCAACTTCCCCTGGCACTGTAGTTTGGGCATGGAAACACCAGGATTGGTAAAAGGCTGCCAGGATGCACCTGGCATCAGCTGTGCAGGAGACCCAGGGCACACAGTCCCAAGGGCAGGAAGAGCAGAGGGCATGGGGTGGTTCAGGGGGCAGCCTGTGCCAGGGTTCCCCACCCTCATGGGGGGAATTCTTTCCCAATATCCCATCCAGCCCTGCCCTCTGGCAGTGGGAGCCATTCCCTGTCTCCTGTCCCTCCATCCCTTGTCCCACATTGCTCTCCAGCTCTCCTGGAGCCCCTTTAGGCCCTGGAAGGGGCTCTGAGGTGTCCCTGGAGCCTTCTCTCCTGCATCTCCCAGCCTGGCTCCAGCCCCCCCATCAGCTCTGGGGCCTCCTCTGGACTCACTCCAACAGCCCCACGTGTGCTGTGCTCCCCTTGCAAAGCAAAGACACACAACAGCAAACAGTGGGGCTGAGCCCTTCAGCCAGGACAGAGAGAGCCATCAGCCAGGCAGCTTCCTTTTACCCAAAACCAAGCTCAACACATCAAGGTGCAATCCTTGTGAGAACCTTCAAACAGCGTGGGTAGGACCCCACAGCTAACAGGTGACAGGGACAGAGGAGGAAAAACCTCAATCCAGAGCAGCATCCTGCAGCCCCCAGAGGCAGGCAGGCTGCTCCTCAGCCACTGAGCAGCCCAGCACAGCCCTTGCATTCCAATGAGGAGCTGGAATGTCAACACAGGCACCACCTCAGGAGCAGCCCTGACCCAGCTCCCTGCAGCTCCTGGCCCAGAGCTCCCAGCATGGGCTGCACCCTCAGAAGGCAGCCCTAAAATATTGTTATGGCAAAGGGCAGGCCAAAACAAAGCTTGGGAATCCAGCCCTGTGCTGGAAACAGCAGGGCACAGCCACATGTGTGCTGGGATGCCAAGCAGCACATGATGTCCTGGGGCATGGGATGGCCTGAAGCAGGAGCCTGGGGAGCTCATGGCCCCACCTATTTCCTGGAGAACATCATGTGGTGACCCCACTCACCACCACATCAAACTCAGAGGCACCTTCCAGCTGTCCCTGCACATCTGAGCACTGAAACTCCTGGTCCCAGCTCCCAGAGCTGTTTGTGGCAGGTTTCCAGCTCAGCCTGTGTCTCCTGGCAAGGTGCACGTTCCACAGTCCTTCCAGACCTCAGGGGAGGCCAGCAAGGTGGGATCCAAGCCCTGCTGGGTGGCTTCAGGGAGCCCAGCTGCTTCCTGCTTCTCCAAGACTCATTTCTGGGCACTCCCTCCTTGCCAGCAGAGCACCGTGGGACCAGCAGAGGTGTCAGCATTGCAGGGGAGCTCAGGGATCCATTCCCCTGCTCTGCCTCTTCTTCTGCCACCCCACCACATCCTCAGCTCTGTCCTGCCTCAGATGTCTCCTCCTGGCTTCTCCCAGACATCATCCAGCACCTGCAGCCCCTGTGCTACCCCAGCCCAGTGACTTCTGCAGCTGTCCCCAAGCCCTTGGGCCACTGCCTGCAGGGGGACACCATGGGGACAAAATTCAAGCAGCTAAGAAGTAGCAGCAATTGGTTTTGAGCCATTTCTAGCACAACATGGAAGGTTTTAAAAGTGAAACTCAGCAATCCTGGCAGCACTGGACATTCTGTTTGCATGGAATGCTCTAATTAACTCTGCCCAGCACTTGCTTAACAAACTCACATGTTTTTCCTCAATTTTTTTGTCCTCTTGTGTCTTTCACCAGCACAGATTTTCCACATCTTCAACAGGGGAAAGAGAAATTGTCTCCAGTCATGTAGACTCCATTACTGGGAGAAAGGTGTGAACAGCAAGCATGTCTGGCAGACGGATTCATTATCCCACCGTGTCCTTTATAATGGGAAATGAAAAGCCCATTCTGGTAACTACACTTTATTATAATAGGTCAGAAGAAGTGAAAGGCATCATCTTATAAAATTAACTTCCTAAAGACTGCCTTAAAAAAAAAATCTCTCTGCCAGTTTATCCACTGCATCTCCCTGCAGAGATTTTTTTCTTCTCCCAGAAGGGGCTGACTCCCAAGTCTTGTCCCACTTTGCTTTTCCCCTCCATCAGAAGGAATAGTTCTTTTTCCTCCTCATCAGGCCCAGACACTTGCTTTGCCAGATGCAATAAATGCCATGTCTATGTCAAGACAAAGAAAATAGTCAGCAAAGGAGATAAAATTAAAAGAGACACCCACCCCCAAAGGTCTCTGTAAGAAGCAGAGTTACTTTCTCTGCAGCAAAGTCAGGCTATGGAGATAAGTGCACCTGAAAACCTGTTCTTTACCCTGCAGTACATTTCAATTGCTTTTCTGCTCACTGCTTCTTTAGTCAAACTAAAGTCCAGCCTCCCAGCTGATGATAATTTTGTGATTTAACAGCTTTGTGCAATGTGTTTGACTGCAGTTCCTACAGGTGCAAGGCAAGGAATGGCCAGATGATGATAAACCACCTTCCACACCGAGTCCTGATCTCCCTCAGCTAATTGGCAGGGCAGGGCTGGAACTAACAATTGCTGCAAATTGCAGAGAAATCAAAGATAAAACCAAAATAGGTAAGTTCTCAGATATAGTCTGCAAAGAAAAGAAGAAACAACTTCCTCCCCCAAACAAACAACTCTAAGAACTCCATCCTTTGGTGGGATGACCAGCAGCTCTGCCAAACTCCAAGCACACCCTGGACTGAATCCATCCCCCAGGGTGCCTTGGAATGGACAGGAATCCTTTAAAAAGTGTTTTTCTAAATTTTATCATTCCCTTCTTGAGGAAAATGAAACCCCCATCTCCTCAAAACATTATAAACCACTTGCAAAACAGCCTGATTTTCAATCTTCATGGAGTTGGTGCAGCCAGAGGGAAGGGGTGCCCTGAAACAAAGAGTTAATTGGAACTCCCAATGAAGGCTGCATGGATCTCATATGATAGATTCTTAAAGGAGCCCAATTTTCAGAAATTGCCAGGGCTCCAATCTGTGAAAATGTGGCCTTTCACAGATCTCCAATTCAGCTTGCCACGTCTAGAGTTCCTTTTGAAAAAAAAAAAAAAAAAAGTCTTGCCATAAAAGCCCCACAATTCGGTAGGAAAAATTAGCAGCCTTCATGGGATAGCAATCCCTTTGTCTCTCCTCCCCTAACTGTGGCTCTTTGCAAAGAACTAAGCACCATTTCCCTTTTGTTATTTTTCCAGGTAGTAAAGAGAAGAGTAGGATCTAATCAAGAACAAAAATGGGTGAAAAAAACACACCCACAAAAGCTAAATCTTCACACCTCGCCCAAAAGCGGCCCCTATAATTGAACTGCATTTCTCCCTCTGAAGAAGATAACACCTATCTTAAAAAAAACAAGATAAATAAATCCCTTGAGGGTGCAAGAGAAGCCAGAACCTCCAGGAGAACGTGGCAGAACATGCTCTGAACCAGTGTCACACCCCAGCAAAGCCACTGGGGCTGGGGTGGGAGCAGGGCAGCACCTGAGCCTGGTGGAACTGCCAGAAGAGGATCATTTTGTAGGCAGAGGGCCTGAGCTGTTGATCAGAGCATTCCTGACTCCCCTCAAACACCTTAATTAAGCACCACCTTTCTCCAATCCAGGAAACAGAACAAATTTGGGATCCCCAAATTGCAGAATGAAGTTCCTCCAGGCTGCTGTAGGAGCACAGGCAATGGTGCAGGGCAAGGCTGAGCATTTTGGTGATGGATCCATAAACAACAACAACCAAAAGTGTCAAACCAGCCAGGGCAGGGATCCCTGAACTGCCAGAGCTGGGCAGGTAGAGCAGCTTGAAAAATCCACTCTTCAGAACACCCAGCTCCCTTGGTTTGCTGTTCCAGTGTCATCAACACCTCCTGTGGGGCCATTTGAGAAGGGGGCTGAGTTCCTTGACAAAGCTCAAAATATGGAAATATTTGTCTGGGGGGGAAAAATAAATTTATCTACACACATATAATGTGTTATAGTTATTTTTTGAACAATATTGGCATAATCTATGTATTTTTCTAGGGTAGTACATATATATAGATGCTGTGTGGATGTATATAGTACATATACATGTGTGTTTACGTAAAATAAATACACACATAAATTAATATTTATTCCAAATTTAATATTTGTTTTAAAATTTATATTTATTTATAATGAAATTTATATTTCTTGAATTTTCTCCTGCTGCAGGGCTGGAAGGTGGCTCTGGAGCAGGGGAAACAATAGGGAAGAAGCTCATCCTGTAAAGCCTGGGGCTGTCACCCTGCGTGGTGATGCCTGGCTGAGTGGCCTGGTGGTCCCCAGGCTGGCTGTCCCTTGCTGTCCCCAGGCTGGCTTTCCTGGGCAGGCTAAGAGTGCCCCCTGCAGCTCTGCCAGCCCTTCCACTGCCAAAGGACTGTTTGCCATTCCCAATCAATCCCTAACAAAAGCCAAACTAAGGCAGGTTCCTAAATGCAGGGCAAGCCCAAAGCTCCAGAGCAAAGGCAGCTGATTGAAAGGCACAAACAAAGCAATCCAGGAGGGTGAGGTGCTGGGCACTGCTATGTTGTGCCTGGTTTGGGCTGCTCCAGAGGAAAGGAGGGATGGCAGGAGTGAAAGGAATGTGTCCCCACAAGCTGCTGGGTTTGGTTTTGAGGATAAACCCCAGCTCTGAACATCCCAGGTGAATGAAAGGGATGCTCTGAGAGCGCTGTCACCAGCTGGAAGCTGCAATATTCATCAGATCTTCCCCTGCCCCTCCTTCCACAGCTCTGAGGTGCTAGACAACACAGGAGGGAAAAAACCCACACCAAAAACCCCCCACAGGCTCTGTGCTTGTGATGTACAAACCCTCCCACACCTTGAACTTCACCTTAGTCCTGGCTTTGCTGGCTCGAGCTTTCCGAGGGTCACGTCTGTAGCTCGGAGTGTTGGGATTTAAATTAGCAGAGCTCCACGTGCTGAGGAAACTCAGCATGGGCACTGGCAGCCCTGGGGTTCTGCCTGAATCCCTCAGAGCACAATTGAAGCAAAAGCATCCAAGCTGCACAAGAAAAACCTTTTGCTCTTCTAGAGGCGTCGTGTTGTTGTGACCATCATCACACCCCTGTCCAAAAGCCAAGGCACGCTTTGCCTTTAGTGACATCCCTGGAATTCATCCCAAATGAGTGTAGGAACACAGAGCTTTCCTCACAGCCTGCAAGGAAACAGCCCCCCAGCCACACAGGAAGCACATCCTCACACAAATAAAGGAGGTGCAATTCCATCAACACAGGGAAACACAAATCACTGCCAGGGCTTTGCACTGCATGGCCTGAGGGGGCTTTAAGGGGTTAAGTAATACCTCGAATTTCCCCTTTGGATAGAAATGCCCCAGACGTGACAAAAACACCCAAATTCTGCTAGGACAGGCCCAGAGCCACCTCCCAGCACAGCACCCTGTGGCAGAAAAATCAACAACTCCTGCAAACCAACAGCAGAGCAGGCACACGGCCTGGGGCAGCGAGCAAAACATTCTTGTCTGGGAGCAGCAAAGACAGTCTTCCTTTTACAAAGTCCCACCTATTTTTCAAAGTTCCACTTATTTTTCAGGATGGAACAAGGCTTAAATCACAGCACAAAAGGCTGAGGACACACAGAACACAAAAGTGACCCCAAAATCCCTGTTTTCTTCCACAAAAAAATTTACAATATTTACAATGTGAGAAAGACTCCGTATGAAAATCACACCCAAAGTGACCCACAGACCCAACAAAGCATTTTCCTACCTGAAGAGCTCCCTGATTTCCCTGACAGTGGCCTGGAAGGGGATGTTTCTGACCAGGATCTTGGACGTTTTCTGCTTCTTGGCAGTCTGTTTCTTGCGGGCTGATTTCACAGCAGGCCTGGAAGCAACAGGAAGGGCAGGTAAAGACCAGGGAGCAGCAAAGTCCTGTGGCCCCACCAGGAATGTGGAAAATTGAGGCACCAGCTCACATTGGCATCCTGGGTTGTGCCAGTGGCAGTGCCACACAGGACACCAAAAGGATCAAATTCCAAACACCCTTAAATCCTATATCTGGAAATTAAATAGCCCATCTTGCTCCAGTTGAGGTTCTCATCTCACATTTGCCACATTTGTCACCAAATCTTGCCCTTTAATTGTCAGGAGAATGCATTAATGAATAGATTTTTTAAAATTAGCTTAATGTAAGCTAATTTTGACTGTTTTTCTTATAAAACAGTACAGGAAATTTTGTAACAGAGCATTCAATTTCTTTTACCTCTGGAATTGTATTTCATTTGGACAAGGTCAGAATTTACCTAACACAAAAGACAACAGCTTATTCCATAAAGCAAAGCACTTCCCATTGTGGCCTGGATACCTGCTGAAGGGATTTTCAAAATCAGACTGGATAAAAATGGTTTATGAAAGAACTGAAATACAAAGTACAGACACAGGGAGCTGTCAGACTGCCTGTGGTCCCCAGGAACCAGATTTTCAAACAAATTTTGACATTTAACAGATATCACTTCCAGTAGGGTTTCCAGAGTGTCTGAAGGACAGTGTTTAGGTGCCAACATTCAAGTACCTGGATTAATTTGCAACTTTACAGTTAGAATATTCTGTGCTAAGTCAGGACTAGGAAGGAATCCCTAAAAACTGAGGCTAATTCTAAGTAAATTCACCCACAAGTAACCTTCTCCTCTGTGCCTGATTGCCCAGACCAAAGGAGGGAAATCCAAACATTTTTATCAAGCAAGAAATCTCATTTTGTCTTGATTTAATTAGAATATTATTTTAAGCTCCCGTTCTCTTGGATGAGCAAGTAAGAGACTTTATTACCAAAAAAAGATTTATCTCCAAGAACTTTTTAAACCTCTGGGAATTCATAGTGCTGCCTGAATTGCCACCAAAACAGAGGATTTTTCGTCGAGAAGAAAACTCTGCCTGGTTCTTACTTTGGGGCTCATTTTTGGGGCCCCACTTCAGCTCATTCCTCTTTTTTTTTTTTTTTTTTTCCTTTCGAGCAAAACTGAGTCAGTAAAGCAGAGCAAAGGCAGATGTGTTCAACAGCTGGAGCACTCCTGGCCACATCCCTCAGGGTGCAGATGCTGGGGAAGAAGGGAAGAAGCTCCCAAGGATTAGTGCAGCTGAAATGTCACTGAGGGCAGAGGTGAGCCTCACCTGACAGCTCTCTCTGAGAGCTTCACTTCCAGCTTATGGCCATCCACAGTGCAGCCCTGGGAGTGCAAACAAAGAAACAGCAGGGAAAAAAAAAAAGGATATCATTAATAGAAATAACTATCTAGAAGAATTAGAAGTCAAAGCAGCACTAAATTAGCATTAATCGGTGTTTGTTCTATGAGGGGATATCTGGGTCTCTGCCCCCTGCAAGGGGCACCTGACAGGAAAACTCAAGAAATTTCAATCCTTGCACATTTTCTGGGATTTCCATGTTGGATCAGCATCAAGAAACACCCTTTTCCACCAGTCTGTCCTTTCACAAACCCTCTTCCCTCAAAAAAACTGGCCCATTTTAGAGGCTTCTCCACCTGTCCAGTGCAACCCACAGCACTGACATCCTCAGCTACACTTTGAACTGCAGCTTGAAGGAAGTTTCTGGAAAAAACCTCAGAGTGGCAGGCTCAGGCTCACCTGGAGCTGGCGCAGGGCTTTCTGGGCACTCTCTGGCTTCTTGTACTCCACAAACCCAAAGCCCATGGAAAGCAAAGTGCCTGTCAGGAGAGACAAGGGGTTTGGTAAGAAAGCAGTGATGATATAAGGAGCAAGCACTCAATGTCAAAAATGGGGGGGACAGAACCTTAACATCCCATGAAAGGAGTCAGCCTGTCCATGGCTGACCTCATGAGCACCCCTGGCTGAATTTTTTTAAGCAAGGCTCTGCTCTGGACCAGCTGGTTTTGGTGCAGATGTGAGAAGGGGATAACAGATGTTGCACACAAAACCAATGTTTTGTTTTGCATCATCTCAGTGCAACTTCCTTAAACAAAACACTCCAAAGCAACTGCTGGTCACAAGCAGGGGAAGAGATCCTGTTGTGGAGACACACATCCCACAAGCTGGAGTGGGCAGCTGCCCCTTCCACAGCAGAGGAGAGACATCTCTGCCCGTCCCTGCACAGCAAAGGTCTGCATCCCACCACACCCCTGAGGAACACAGCAGCCATCATTAAGGGACAATTATTAACCAGGGGAGAAAACAACACCCCCTTTTCAACTTCAGAGCCTCAGGAGAGGCAGAGTGTAGAGAAGACCCCAGTGCCAGAAGGGATCAGGTGCTACAAGGTGAGCCCACACTTGGTGCTGCCTGCTCAGACCCCTGAGCAGAACTGAAGAATTCACTTTATTTCTTTACCTCCCAGCAGATCTGAGTTTCAGTATCAAGGAAGCTCTGTCAAGGGGAAATGCCACAAAGCTGTGCAGCTCCCAGGGAGAAGCCACAGCCCCTCCAGCCTGTGCTTGCCTCAATCCAGCTCCTTGGGAAGCGAGAGCAGCCAACACCAGGCACAGCCACTCATCCCTGCAGCCTGGGGGGCTCAGGGCTGGCAGGGAGAAGGCAAACCAAGCCCACTCAGCACAGCTCTCAGCCAGGCATCCTTGAGGAGCTGGCCATTTCCAGGATAATGCAGGGTTTAATCATCACAGGGCACTGGCTCCTATCAGCCTGCATCCCACTCTTTTCTGTGATCCTGAAGGAGTTTGGCTTCTCCCATCTCAAGCTCTCAAGAGAAGGCCACATCTCCACAAACTCTACAATGGAGTTTAACCTTCCAGAAGGAACCCTGGGGGAAGGTTTGGCTGCTGCTTGCAGCCATTTCCACGGGAACACTTTGGAAGCACCGAGGATTTTGCCAGCAGGAACACAAATGCTCAGCCAGATGAGTGCTGAAGCAATGCCACACCTGAGCCCTCAGCTCAGCTGAGGGAAGGAATTGAGCAGCATCATCTAGAGTACCTGCTTTGTCTTTCTTCTTGGATATTGTGCAGCTCTTCAGGGCTCCCACTTTGGAAAACGTCTGCAAGGAATTTGGACACGTGATTCAGTTCCCTTTGTCAGAGGCTTGTAACTCAACTGCCAGCGTGGCCCTCTTCCACACAGGCCCACCTCCCCCAGCACACACCTGCCAGCAGTGCAGCTGAGCCTCTCCCCATCAAATTGTTTCTGTACAAACACACACACACGCACAAAGAGTTCAAAAGGTATCAAAGGTGTGCCCAGAAATCCTCCACCACCCTTCAGAAAGTGCAGAGATCTGAGATGGCTCTGCAGGAACACTCTGGATTACAAGATGCCCTCAGCCTTAAGGGTGGGTGCTGCCTGGGATGTCCCTAGAGCACAGCTCTTCCCAAAAATGGGGAGCTAGAGGGTAGCCAACTATTTATTTGATTTCCTTGTAAAGCCAGAAAAAGAAGAGGGGACAAGTCCCAGCCCTCCTCTGGATATTTATTTGTCCACAGCTGGAGCAGAGTCTCCACAGTCTCACAGGTCCAGGATGTTTGGGCCATGGAATGTGGCATTTTACACAGCTAAAAGAAGTGCCAGAGATGGGAAATTCCAGCTGCTTTTCCTTATTTTGCTCTTAACACCCCACATAACTTCAGGAATGCCATGCTCCCTCCCAAGTGCTTTGTTGAGGTGAAGCAGCACAAAGCAGCACGCTGTCAGCAGAAGCTGAGAGGAAAAGCACATTCAGAAATCATCATTTATTTATTCATTCACTGCCTCTCACACAGGAAGCAGTGGCAGAGCTGCAGCAGTGCCTGTCCCAAGGAGCAGCATTACAGAAAACATGGGAAATCAGGAATGTTAGAAGATTTCCTACTGCCTCCACCTGTCTCTAGGTGGAATTAAACCCCACCAAAACAGTTTCAGATGCATTTGTCTTAACTGACACCTGGAGTGATGTTCCCAGTCCCAGTAGAACCCAGTGCTCTCTCATCTCCCACTAGATCACACTGGCTGCAGCTGAAATCCTTTAAACACTGTGTCTTTAATGCTCACCTCCTTCAGTGTGTCTTCTGTGGTGGCAAAGTTCAGGTTTTTGATGAACAAGGTACACCCAGGAATATTTTCTTCTTCTTCTTCCTCCTCCTCCTCTTCCTCTTCTTCCTGCGCTGCTGCTTCCTCCGAGTCTTTTGTAGCTTCACCTGAACCAAGAAGAATAAACCCAAACTTTGTAAGATGCAACAAAGCCAAACTTTGGGGGAGTTGCCCATTCAAACTGTGGGGGAGCCCCTAGGATGGGGAGAAAGGTGGTGTACTTAGGGAGGAAGATCAGCCCTCAACCAGGGTGGGAAGTCACCCAGACAAAACATATCCTGGAGCTTGACACAACAGCAGAGAAACACAGAGACCCCCAGCAAGTCAGCCAGGGTTCTTACCTGGTACCAGCCCTGCTTCATCCTCCTTTCCTGGAACCCCAGCTTTTTTCTTCTGAGGGGCTGGGCTGAGGAAAACCCCCATTGGAGCCCACTCCAGATACAAGGGCACAGAATGAAACTGTGAAGAGAAGACACGAGAGAAATGAGGAGCCAAGGGCAAGCCTGAAAGAAAAACTCTGCTCTCAGCTTCATTTTCACCTTGCTCTGTCATGGAAAACAGCAGTGGAAAAGCTGAGCAACCTTTGCAAGTGGCTAAACTCTGTGACAAAAGGATCCAGCCTTACAGGACCACAGCCTAAACTCTGTGTGACAAAAGGATCCAGCCTTAGAGGATCAGAGCCTAAACTCTGTGTGACAAAAGGATCCAGCCTTAGAGGATCAGAGCCTAAACTCTGTGACAAAAGGATCCAGCCTTACAGGACCACAGCCTAAACTCTCTGTCACAAAAGGATCCAGCCTTACAGGATCAGAGCCTAAACTCTGTGTGAC
>QUSF01000030.1:7406775-7421158 GCA_003676055.1 Chloebia gouldiae | reverse complement strand
GATCAGAGCCTAAACTCTCTGTCACAAAAGGATCCAGCCTTACAGGACCACAGCCTGCCATGGGTCACTGCTGGATTGTGAAAGGGAAAAGAAACCCTCCAGCTGTGTCACAACCCCCTTCTCCAGCATCCTCTGCAGGCTGAGCCCTGCTCTGCTGTACCAGGCACCTCCCTAAATCCAAAGGACACAGGTGGGGCCATCAGTGCCTCTGGGATAACCTTTCCCACACTCCTTGTGCCCCCACGCTCAGAGAGAGCCCTCCTGCAGCTTCCCAACTCACCAAGATCCCACTCCCCAGGCAGTGCCCCCACCTTGGAGTAGGCCAGCCTGGTGAAGGCCTGCTTGGCCTCAGTGGGCTCCAGGAACTCCACGATGGCTGTGATGCCTCCCTCTGGCAGCAGCACCCGGCCCAGGTCGCCGTGCTGGCCAAAGAGCTCCTCCAGCTCCAGGGCGCTGGTGCCTGCCGGGAGGTTCTTCACCAGGATCACTGTCTTGCTCCTCTCTCCAGCAGCCTGACACAGCCAGCAAGGAAAGAAAGAATATGGGATGGAAGAGAGCAAATCCAGCAATTTTCTAAATGGACACTTCAGATGCAAGGCTGTGCTCTCCCTCTCTCTGTGTCACTCCTTTCCCAGATCCAAAAGGATTGAGAGGTATTTAGAAAACAGTCCCTGGAAAATCCACACCCCACTACAACCACATCTCACGGATGGAGGTTTCGGCTGCAGATCCACAGAGCTCCTTCCCTGCCTACAGCAAGCTGCCCACCATCCTAATGCCATCATATTATGGATTTCATCCACCCAAGAGCCACTGCATTCTCAAATGGATACATTTCCCAACTCATCAGGGAGGGTTCAATCCTGTAAGATGCTGAGGATTTAGTTACCAATTTCCAAGAGAGCTAAGAACTGAGAACAGGACTGGAAGAGGTGGATCCCCATTGGTGCCTCCAGCTGAGCCTCTCACCTGGCTGAAGGAATCCAGGCTGACCCCATTTTCCACGAGGAACCGGCGGATCTCCTGCACCAGCTCAGTTTCTCCTAGAGCCACTCTCACTGCCACGCTGTCTTTGCTCTCCTGCAGGCAAGAATTCAGTCACCTGCTGCTCTCAGAAGCACAGGCAAAGGGAATGTGGCAGGCAGCTGGAAGGTAAAGTGCTCCAGCTCCTCTGGAGCTGCTGGAATTCAAACACGTCCCAAAGTAAAATGAAATTTCCAGGAAGGATCTGAGCTTTAGGGAATCTGTAATTTCCCACCAACTTCTAGTTAGGTAAAAATGCAAAATTCAGCCACAGGAAAGCAGAGTGGGAAGGAAGGCTGGGGACCAAGGGATCAATAGGCTCAGACCCCACAGAGGTGCTACAGCACCACAGGCCTCAGCCTGTGTGGTGCCCATGGATGCACAGAGGCTTTTCCTGTACAAGACCAGGAAGGCCCTGGCCACAAAGAAACAGGCAGGAAAGTGATGTCCCACCCCAGCTGATCCATCACAACCCAACTCACAGCATCCAGCACTTGGCTTTTGGAAGCATTGTACTTCTGGGCCATGGCATCAGCCACAGCGTTTGTCCCCACGAACAGCGCGTTCCAGTTGTGGGAGCTGGCAAGAGAAAACACAGCCAGGGTCAGTCATGGGGCCCTCCAGCCAACAATCCTGGGAAAAAGCAGCTCTGAGCACCACCACGAGCAGGCAGGGTGAAGAGAAAGGGAAAGAAAGGTGGAAGATCCCTAGAGAAGGGACAGGATGAGAAATGTGACTGGAGAGCAAAGAGGAAGCAGTGCAGGCAGCTGAGCTCTGCTTCCCCAGACCTCAGTGGCCACAGCTCTGCAGCTGAGGTTCAGGTAATGGCTCAGAGGTACACACCTTTCCAACTGGTTTCCTAAATCCACCAACCCCATGTAGGCAAGGCTGCACCCTTTTCCCTTCAAGATAGAAAGTATCAGCTACGTGTTTCAAACTGATTTGTCACACAGCAAGAAAAAGCCTCTACAAGCTTTAGAATTACAGGTGGCCAAGCAGAGGAGCAAGGCCTAACTGATCTGAAAGCACCCCCTAAAGAATTACAGAATCAGACTAACTCTTATTAGAGGTAACTCATACCAAAGCTATTCAAACCTCTCAGTTTCTGCTGCTCACTGAGCTACTGCAGCTACTTGGGCAGAGGAGTCAGGGAGGTAAGAGAGAAAGGAAACAGAGCTGCACAGCAAATGCTTCATCAACTCTGGAAATCTCTGCAGCCCCTGTGAAGATCCCACATGCATTCCTGGGAATCTGACAGCTTGTGTTGTACCTGGCACTGTTGGCTTTGTCCTTGGCCTCTTTGCTCTTTTTGTAGGAGGAAGACTCTTCTCCATCTCCATCTTCCATTTTCTCCTTTCTGATCGTGGAGGGTAAAAGATGCATCATTCTGCCCTGCAAGACAGGAAGGAGAGGTCCAGCAGCTCTGGAATAATCCACAGATGTCCACATGGAGGAAATTTCCTGGCACCTTTCCCAGTCAGACAGCCTTGGTGGAAGGAGGGAATTTTCCTTCCCACAACTGCAAGTCAAAGTGGCCACACAGCATGAGACAGACTCAGAGCTCCTTCCCCACCTCTACCAGGATTTTGGTGTCTGCAAAGCTGTTCAAACCAAGCTACTCTACCAAAAGAACCTGCAGGAGAGCCTCAACCTTTTTAACAAAGCCCAGAAGCAAACTCTCAGCCACATTCCCACCAACCATTCCCAGCAGCTGCAGTCCACAGCAGAGGAAAAGCTGTACCTGGAACACCTGCCCATCCAGCTCTGCCAGGGCCTTCACAGCATGCTCAGGGATCATGTAGGTGATGAAAGCAAATCCTTTGGGCTTCTTGGTGAGTTTGTCAATGGGGAAGTGGATGTCTGAGAGGGGTCCTGCAGGAGGCAAGGCTTGGTGGTCACAGATGTCTCTGCTCAGCTCTGAACTGGCAGCTCCCAGACACAAGCAGGGATGAGGGGAGCAGCTCTGGGTGTGTGGTGAGCCACCAGCCCGGGCCAGGAGCTGCAGAGGGACAAGCAGGGACAGCACAAGCAGCCCAAGTCCATGTGTGGCAGCTCATGGGCTCCAATAGGTGACACAAACCAGGCAAGCTATGAGCAGCTGCCTTCACCTTCAGTCAGGGATAAACACCTCCACAACCTCACCCTCTCTGCCCCAGGATGCCAAGATAACCTCAAATGTGTTTAATTTGGAGGCAGGAGATGGAAACTTCAAACTTACACCCCAAGTTTGGGATGCCAAGTGGATCTCAAGGATTCACCTCTAACCTGCAGGAAGCTCCCTGCCAAGCAGGCTCACATTATCACACCAGAAAATAAAGATGATGGGAGCTGGGCCGTGTCCAAGAGATGTGGGACACACAGCTTTGTCCATCCCCACCCAGCAGGAAAACCTCTGGACAAAGCTAAGACATTGCCCTGCAAGTTCCAGTCCCATGGCAAACACTCACCATACTTTGAAAAGATCTTCTCCAAGTCCTCCTCAGTGCTGGTGAAAGGCAGATTCCTGACAAAGAGTCTCCCTGATTCAGACAAGTCCTCCTCCTCCTCATCATCCCTCAGTATCCTTTGCCAGGGCTGGTGCTCAGGTTTTGCTGGAACAGTTTCTTTTGGGGTGTTCCTGCACCGGGAAACCTCCACACAGCGTCCACCTGATGCCCAAAGAACACAGAGGGACCTTGGATGCTTCCCAAGGCCATGAGCAAACAACACCCACAGGCAAATGATGCCTTGAGAGGCTGCCTAGAGCAGAGGCTAGGCAGTGGTAAAGGAATAAAGCAAGTATTTATGAAAAAGGCTTCAAAGGATACACCTTGGGCTGTACAAGAGCCTGGCTGAGGCTCCAACCTCGGGTCATGAGGTTTTACACTTTTATAGGTTTTGGTCCATTTCCATATTGGGGTTAATTGTCCAATTACAACTTCAGGTTATGAAGTCCCATCCCCCCAGATTGCTCCCCTCAGTTTCCTGCTGTTTATATTTTCAGGCCTGAACTGGAAAAGGATTGTTTTGTCTAACTAAGCTGTGAGGAGAATTTGCTAACACTTGGTATGAAGTTCAGAGTTATTTACTAATGCAGTACAGAATCTGGATAATGTGGAAGATAAAACTTAAGACATCACAGAGAGCCCAGGGTTAGACACAATTACAGCCTCTCAGGCTCTGAGCAGGATTCAAAAATAAGGGGGAGGTGGGGGCTGTAAGAGTCAGTCTTCATAAAAATCAGGGTATCAACACTAGCCCCCTTTCCTTTCAGAGAGCCCCAGCCTGTCTGTGCCAGCCCACACAATATTTGCAAACAGAATTTCAGAAGTTACTCCAAGGGTTAGGCCAAGCCCAGGGCTCCAACCCAGCCTTGCAGCACTGTCTGTACAAAGCTGGACTCGAGCAATGCTATTTTTACCCCAAGCAGAACCACCTCAAGCACACGGCAAAACACGAGGGCCCCGAAACCCCACTCCTGTCACAGCACCTGATTTATCCCAAGGAACAACCACCCCCCCCATGTGCCTGGGAAAAACTCCAATCAAAGCAGCTACTTGTGCAGGGAACACTCGAGCAGCTGAGCTCCCAGGCTGGAACGAGGAGGAACAAACAGCCCTTACCCAGGAATTCTTTTTTCCGCTTCAAGGCCCTTTGCATTTCTGCTTCACTCTTCAAGTCAACAAAGATGTAACCTTGGAGGAAGGGAAGGTTCAACTGAGCATCATGTGGGGAACACACACAGCCATTAATTGGGTAATTAAGGGTGAATTGGGCTTGCTTGAATATAGATTCCTATAGATAGAGCATTCAGCTCCCATAGAAAGTTTCAATCCAGCCTGGAAATGACCATGTCAGACTGGATGGATGCCTTTTCAAAGCTTATTCTCTGTTTACAACTCACAAAAACTTTACTTAGCAGCTGGAAGAGGCTTTCACAGGTGCCTCTGAGAGCAAATAAAAGGTGCATGCGTTGCACTATTAAAGGAAAGGAGCACACAGCAAAGCTCCAAGGACCTGCTCACACAAATCAGCACAGTGCCCTGGGCTGCTGCAGCTATCCCAGAGGAACAGGCTTTTCCTTGGCATGGTTTGGGGTGTTTAGAATAAAGTTCTGGATGGAGCTCAATAAAAAAGCTCCTGCTGCTACTCCTAAGGGAGCACAGCCAACATTACTCTGCCCACGGCATCCTGTGGACAGCAAGTAGGACAGGAGAGCTGCAAAGTCACAGAAAGGTCTCCAAGAATCAGGCCACGAGCCAGGGATGTGGAACTGCAGACTAAAGGAGCAGAGGGTGATCAAGAGGTGCCCTAACTCACAGATCCCACTCCCCTTCCACAAACAGCTCTCACCTGAATTCTTCCCCTGGGCCTTTTTTCCCATCCGAATTGCCACTGGCTTCAGAGGGAAGAAAAATTCCCGAATTTTTTGCTGTGGGAAGAATTAGAATGGATTAAGTTCTCAGATACAGGAAGCAGAAAGTTGCAGGCTTAGGTTTTTATATATA
The DNA here is from genome assembly GCA_003676055.1 of Chloebia gouldiae. Taxonomy (NCBI): domain Eukaryota; kingdom Metazoa; phylum Chordata; class Aves; order Passeriformes; family Passeridae; genus Chloebia; species Chloebia gouldiae. The sequence continues at coordinate 7,415,648 of QUSF01000030.1, read as the reverse complement.
TAACACCCAGATCTCTGCACAAAGACAGTTCCCCTGATCACCCACACAACCCTCAAAGGAGTGAGAAGTGAACAGTTTCTGCAGCCATCTTGCAGAGGGACACTCTGAGACACCCCCAAGCCTTCCTCCCCAGCTGGGAAACCAGACTTGCCTCGGTGATGTTGGAGGGGGCCCCACGAAGTTTCACTGTGAACGCAGTGCTGGCTTCCCCTGAGCTGGCCTGGCTCTGCACAGAGGAGGGGAAAAAAGGGACAAAAAGCTGACTGGAAGAAGGAAAAATCACAGCACAACCAGCTGGGCTTGGCCAACAAACAAGAGGCTGAAGAGTGGGAGGGAATATCAGGAGATTGACACAGCTGCAGGGCAGGAGGTGCCATTTTTACACTGCCATGAAACACTGAGTTCTGCTGTGTCCAGAACAGCATTTCCTGGAAAAAAGCCTCTGAGAAGAGCACTAGGAGCACTTATCTGGAAGCCCCATCTTTGGGAATTTAGTCAGCCCTGAGATTCAATGAAATTTGTAAATGGGTCACACCAAGAAGGCCAAGAAAGCTGGTACCCAGTGGGCCCTGCAGCCTTCCCAGGCTGTCAGCTCATCCCTGCAGGGACTGTCAGACACCTGAGATCAATAAAGCTGCTCCTTCAAAGAAGACAAATCTAATTCAGCTGTACCTCTAGTGTGGATCCCTTTTTCTTCTTCCCTGCTGGTGTTTTTTGCTCTGTTTGTTGGGCTTTTGGCTTCCCCCTTTTCTCTGGGGGGGTTTCTGCAATGCCTGAATCCTCCTCAGTCTCACTTTCCTCCTCCTCAGTCTCTGTTTCTTCCTCTGTACTGGATGAGGAGGAAGAATCCTTCACCACTTTAGATTTCAGGTAATCCATATCTGAGAGGTCTTTGCTGGTAGCTGCCTTCTTCCCTTCTTTCTTTCCTGAGAGAGGAGAGAACGGAGAAGTTTTTTCACACAGATGCTGCTGCTCTCCCCCAAGCCAGGAGAAAGCTGAGAACTGACACAATCATGACCATCAACTCCTCATCCTCTACATTTTCCATGGGAAAGGCTTGAGAACAGAAGAGCAATTTCATCTTGGCACTTCCAGACTGACAGCTTGGATTTCAAAGCAACAGTTCACGTATAAAACTCATTAGGGAGGGGTTTGAGGTACTCCAGGACAAAGTATTTTGTCACAATTTTAACTAAATACCCCAAGCAGGCCTCAGAGAAGGGTTTGAAGTGTTTCACAGGGAAAAGGACACAATCACACCTGTACTTGAGCTACCCAAGGAGAGAGGAGGAGCAGCAGGGTAAACACCACTCACACCATCAGAACAGCCTAAGAACATCCCAGGGAGGGAGGGAGAAAAGCTCCAAACCCACAGCCATCCCTGCTGCACGGACACTGGGTTCCAAACCACACACACCAGGCTGTGAGTCTTCAGCATGCACCCACTACTCCAGATTTGCTCTCAGGAGCCAAGGCACTGAGCCTTGTCCCTTCCCCTCCACCCTGGCAGGCCCAATTTCCAGAAACATCCACAAAGGCAGCCCAGGTGAGTTCCAGCCACCCACAGGTTCCTGAACCAACAGAAACCACATCCAGCCCTGGAAATCTTGGAGATGAAAGGGGCTGCAAGAAGGAAAATACTTCAAGGAAAGCTGCAGATGTTTGTCCTGTTACTCCTCCCTAATGACACAGAGAAAGCACAAATGGCACCCCCCAAATATCAGACACTGCACTTGCCACAGCTCCCCAAATGTGGGCAAACAGCCAGACACTGCCAGCACACAGAAAGGTGAGAGCCCACCCTCCTGGGGACACTGAGCCCAATCCTGGCACTCCCTGTGACAGGAGTCACTGTGGCTGACACAAACAAAGGCTCACAGCTCCCTCAGGTACCTTTAGTCTCCTCCTCATCTTCAGAGGGTTCATCCCCACCCTCACTCAGCTCCTCAGACTCATCTGAATCAAAGTTCAGGTAATCTGCTGCTGATTTTCCCTTCTTAGGCTCCTCTGCCAAAGTGTCATTAGCCCAAGTGGCCACCTGGGACCGCTTCTGGTGAACCACCAGGAACTCCTGGAATGTTTTATCTTCCTTCAGCTGTGGGAAAGAAAACAACAACCAAAAAAAAAAAAAAAAAAAAAGACACTCATTGTGAATCTGAAATCCAAAATACCACCTCATTTCCAGCACTCTAAAACCAAAAATCCCTTAAGGGGAGCTCAGTTTTCACTGACAAGGTGATTAAAGTTTTCTCAAGGTGTCTCATTCCTACTCTTTTTTATAATTGCTGTTTAGAAAGTCCTTTAGAGAGGAAAACAAAACAATAAAAAAAAAAAAAAAAAAAAAAAAAAAAACAGGTAAGTTAAATGTGACAACTCACATATGTTCAAACCCCAGAACTGCTGAAACAGAGCAGACGTGGATGCAGTGTGTGCTCTCAGGAGTAGCTGACCATTAAAAACTTGGATCCCTGTGTTGGGGTTGTTAAAATGATTTTTTACACTAGAACTGGGCTGTCCCAGCCTGAACTAGCAGCGTGGGAAGCAGGACAGAAAGGAGCTGTTCAGCAGCAGGAATGCAGGGACAACAATCCAACGTCAACTTACCTCCTTTAAGTTTTCCACTGGATCTTTCTTCTTTTTACCCTTGGGAAAAACCCAGAGAGGTTTATTAGAAGCACAGGCAATTCCAACAGCACAGGGAACAGACCCTGAGGCAGAGGACACCAGCACCACGACTCCAAAATCTGGTGTGCCAGCTGCTCTGTCCCCTTCCCCACAGCCCAGGCCACCCTCCTCTGGCACTGACAGCCAGCAGAGCCCCAGCAATCAGGCAGGACTCACTTTCTTTGTGCCTGCAGGAGCTGCACTTGCCAAGGGCTCCTTGGTCTGCTTCTCTGGGGCAGGGGCCTTCTGAGAGTGCTTGCTCCAGGCTTTGGGTTTTGTAGGGTCACCAAAAGACTTGCACAGCTCCACCTGGAATGAGTCAGGTCTGTAATTAAACACAGGGCTGTAACTGCTGGGTGACTTCACTCAGCAATTACTGATGGGATGGAGGGAGTGTGCAGGAACAACTTTTAAAAGCACAGAGCTACACATTCAATCACCACGGGAGAGTCAGGAGTGGACAGGCACAGAATCCCAGGATGGTTTGGGTGGCAAGGGGCCTTAAAGTGCCACTCCCTGCCATGGCCAGGGACACCTTCCACTGTCCCAGGGTGCTCCAAGCCCTGTCCAGCCAGGCCTCGGACACTGCCAGGGGTGCAGGGACACCCAGAGCTCCTCTGGGAATCTGCACCAGGCCCCCCTCACCCTCCCAGGGAAGAATCTCCCCCTAAGACCCCATTCCTTAGGAGTCTCAGGGAGATATTTCTGGAGCTCAGCTCACTGTGATTCTGGAGGTGTCAATGAAGCTTTTGTTGAAGTGGTTCAGGGCTGCTTGAGCTTCATCCTCTGACTTGTAGCCAATGAAGCCGAATTTCCGGAACCTTCCATCCTTGGTGTACTTGAGGCAGCAATCAGTGAGCGTGCCAAAGGCAGCAAAGAGCTTCCTGAAACGCTCCTCCTTCATCTGGGAAAGGAGGGAGGCAGCAGGAAGGGAAATCAGCCCCACACAGGCTCTGAGGACAAGTCCAACCCAACATGTTCTGTCTCATAGGGCTTCTGGAAGGCTGCAGGAAGCACACCGGGAACCAAATCCTCACTTCAGCCACCAAACCCGTTCTTTCCCTCCAGAATCCGCACGTGGGGATGGGGAACAGGGCAGGATCCTGCCGGGCACAGCAGCACCGAGGGCGCCTGCACCCAACTCCCGGACAGCGAGGGGGGCCCAGCGACCACAAGGAGCCCTGCCCACGCTGAAGGGCTGCCACCTGCCAGCCCCTGCCCCTCATGCTGCTTCCTGCACCTTCCTCGCTCCTCCAGGAGCTCTCCCACCATCCTCCCCCCGAAGTGTCCCCATGTTCCCCATCCCAGCACTGACCGCGACGCTTATCCCCTCATAGCCCCTTCTCCTGGCACATCTCCTCCAGAACCTCATCCTCCTACCACTCCAAATCCTCTCTCCCGGCGCGTCTCCCTGCTCTCCCCCATCCCCACCACACGCTCCCCTCCCGGTGCCTCTCCCTGCCCAGCATTCCGCTTCCCCCCGCAGCGCCCTCAGACCCATCCTAGACCCGGCACCGCATAGAGCCTCACCCCATTGGGGAGATTCTTCACGATGAGCCGCGACATGGCAGCGACAGACGCCAAGGAGAGAGCGCTCAGCGCCGCGCACGCCGCGCCATGGGCGCCGCCATCTTCCCGGGTCACGTGGGCCGTGCGCAGCAGCGCGCATGCGCGCAGCGGGACCCGGATGTTGGTCCTTAGCAACGGCCCCTTAGCAACGGGGCCTGCAGGGCGCGGGAGCATCCCCGGGCCCCGGGGGCAGCGGCCGGCAGGGAGGGCAGCGGGGCAGCGTGAGGAGGCGGTGAGCACTCCCCGTGCTCCCCGCAGAGCTCCCTGCAGCCGCCCGGCCCGCCCGCGCTGCTCGGCGGGGCCGCAGGAGGGAGCTCTGCGCCCGCTGAGCCAAAGGTCCGCCAGAGATGTCGAGTTTGCATGGGGGTGTTATAAATGAAAATGTGTCCGGCCAGATTAAAATGAAAAAAATAAAATATTTATTTTGCAATTCAAATTCTATCTAGCCAGCCACAAGGAAAGAACAGAGCCGAGCCCGGGGTCGGCGCTGGGTGTGCAACAAGAAGTCAGCCTCAGCAGAGGTTTTTCTCTATGCCCACACACCTCCATCCTGGCACAAGCGGTTTTTATAGGGAAAATTCCGCCTGAGGCCAAGATTTCGGCAGTCAGTCTTTTCCTCCATTAAGAGTCCATAGATTTTCTTTTTTTTGGTGATGAGGAAGAACAATTCAGTGTCCCAAGCTGGTGAATCCCTTGATGAAGTTTAGGGAATGCTGCATTCACATGTATCTGCCCGAGGATTTCCATGATATCCATCTCAGGTCATTCACGACCCATGATCAGCACCTGGGGTCCACGTGTCTCTCCAGACACAGCCCATCCCCATCTCCTGGCTGAGCCACATCCTTGTACCTGTAAATCAGGTTTCAATATACACCAGGTTTCTCCCGCGAGGGTGGAGGCACCCCTAATACAAAAGTGTTTACTCCAACAAATATTCAATATCACATATAGCACACTAAAAATGGTGCGAATTATATCTACTACACATAACAGGGGGATGGCGCAGAGAGCCTCGATATCACACCTAAAAGTCATGTGGAAGGGGGACAGAGGCTCTAAGTCTAGGGAAATTCTGGATCCCTGGATGTTTTCAAGGTGCCAGGTTGGAGCAACGTGGGATAGCAGAAGGTGTCCCTGCCATGGCAGAAGATGGAGTGTGATGAGCTTAAAGGTCCTTTCAAATCCAAACCGTTGAGTGATTCTATGAATAAAAGCAGATTAATTCCAAGGTATGACTAAATAACCCCACAGCCAGAGGATGCTGTGCCGTGAGAGCTCCAAAATCACAGAATAAAAAAAATCCCTGTAAGGTTACTAAGCACTGCAGGTCCTTTCCTACCTGAACATCCACCTCACCTACAGCTTCCTCATGAGGGGCAGCTCCAATCTCTGCTGTGCCCCGAGGGAACAGCTGCAGCTGTGGGAAAATTAGGCTGGATATCAGGAAAAGATTCTTCCCCCCAGAGTTCCACCCTGGTCCTTGTAGGTCCCTTCCAACTCAGGGTATTTTATGTTTCCATTATCCATTGCTGGAAGCTGAGCAGAACTGTTCTTCAAGCATCTCCTCCTACCCTGCTCTGCCTGTCTGACACGAGCTGGAAATCCAACTTCACACCCTTATTCCCAGAGGAAGATGCTCGGGACGGCTCTGAGCTCCAGCACCAGCCCTCCCCTGCTTTCCCCGAGGTTTGGAGTTACCCCAGGGATAACTGGAGCAATTCCACCCCCCTGACACCATCTCCCGATGGCCTTGGGAGGCTGGCCCAGACGGCTGAAGGCGGCAGGGAGACAGGGCAGGAACAGCCTGGGAGGGCAATGTAGGGATGTGCCTTCTCTTGACGGAGTGAACAAATTATCCTTTGTCCCCTTGAAAAAGGGAAAAAAAGCCCAGAAGTTTCTCCCCTCAATTTGGTTAAAAGACACCTCATAAGACCTTGGGGACTTCACCTCAAAGTTAAGGATAGACAATTGGATAGAAGCCAAAAAGTCCTGCCTAAGCAATTCACTAGAAAAAGAAGAGAACAAAAGAAGCAAATCGCTTTTGTGAAGTGTTTTAGCAGGAGCAAGAACCTCTTGCCCTGGCTCAGGTTTTCTCTGTAAAGAGCTTTGTTATTTTGCCTTTTATTAAAACTTTTCTGTTTCCAGCACTGTCACAGGAGCCATCCTGCTACTTTTATGCCACCTGAGGCAGCTGAGCTGTCTCAGGTGTGATACTTTTATCTGAGAGCTTATGAGACCTGGCTGGAAGAGATGAAGTACCACAGCCCAGTGTCCTGGCAGGAGCGGGGTGCAGCCCCTGCTCTCCCCGGTGAGCAGCAAGGGAAATGCATTTTCCAGGAGGCAGAGCAGAGCCGAAGGGCAGGCTCAGGGCAGGGGGAGCAGGAGGGAGTGGGATGCTCTGGGAACGCCATAGTGCCCTGCTCAGAGTGCACAGCACAGCCCCTGTCACCCACAGCCCTGGCTGGGGGCTCCCAGGGGAGCTGTCCTCTGTCCCCTCACCGTGAGGTGTCACAGCACAGGGACCCAGCTCCCTCCCCCCATCGCCCTCTGCTCCTGCCTCGTCCTTGGCCGGGCTGTCAGGGCTGTCACTTGGCATGAAGGCTGGCACTGACAGGACCCTCACGCCATCACTAACGCGTCCAGACCTTGCCCTTGTCACTCCTGTCCCCTCCGAGACACTTGTCTCCTGTCTCCCTGCCCGTGTCCTGTGTCCTCCTCACCTGCTGCGTGCAGCTGGCAGCAGTGCCCATACAGGGCTGCCCTTGCCTGCTCCTGCCTCCCGAGCAGGGACGGATCCTTCCCGTGTCCAGCTCCTGAGCTCCGGGCAGGGACGGATCCTGCCCGTGTCCAGCTCCTGAGCTCCGGGCAGGGATGGATCCTGCCCGTGTCCGGCTCCTGAGCTCTGGGCAGGTCCCCACCTCCCACCACAGCCGCACCTGCAGCCTCCCCCTTGCCTTTTCTGCAGTCAGGGGTGGTTTTGCCCAGGTGGGAGCTTGGCCCCGGTGCTCAGTCACTATAGGTGTGACCCCTAAGGATGCCTGGGACCAGAAAGAGATCTCCCTCTTCTCCTGGGGAGTTTGGGGGAGCAGTGCTTAACTGAGACCAGGCCAGGTACCCAGCTGACTCTTGATTCCAGTGGCCATGCAGAAACATGGCCAATCCTGGTCTCAATTGAAAACAACTGATTTTATCCCTCCTCACATGCAAAGCTTCAGTACAGAGGCACAAGATTTACACATGCTGACTTCAGATTTGATTTTCTTTGTGCGTTCTGCTCCTCAGAGTGGGTCAAGATTTTAAGTTTGCAAATGTTAAGCGTGGGAACAGCCTTTTTCTGGAGAACTGGGGATTTTAAGGGGCTCAGAGACATAAGAGATCTGTTCCTTCAGCAGGTGGTTGTGCTGCACCAGGGAAGGTCCATCCCCAAGGCAGGCTCAGTTCCAGCCTGAGATCCCAGCCCTGGGCAGATGAGGCCCTGTCCTGAGAAGGCTCAAAGGACATTTTGGAAAGTTCCCAGTGCTTGAATGGCTGCTGTGAAAATCATCCTTAACCCTTCTTCTGCTGGCACAGAGCACGGGCAGGGGACCAACCAGGCACTGTAGAGCCAGTGTGGATGGTTCACTGGGGGCAGGCCACCCAGACATGCTCTAAAACAGAGGCAGGGGAAGAGTCAAAATCAATGATTTGGGATGTTTTTCCCCATGGGAACGATTGTTTTAGATGGTGGCAGTATGAGACACCCCGTGTCCCAGCGCCACTGTGTGTCACCTGTCCCACAACAGTGCTGGGGTGGATGCAGGTGGGAGCTGGGTGGGGCAGGGCAGGAAAAGGCTGTGCCCAGGCTTTGTTCCCTGGACTGGCTGAGAGCAGCAAGAGGCAGAGGGTGACTGGGGGTGACAGGTCCAGCAAAGGTGACACCATCCCACCCCAGCCGGGTGCTGTCTGGAGGGAGCCCCACGTTTGCCTGCTGTCCCCCCACTCCATGCTGGGGTGCCCACAGACTGGTGGCAGGGTGCAGGTGACAACTGTCCCTTCTCCCTCACCCTGCAGACCCACGCTGGGCACAGAGGGGCACCCAGGGCTCCATCAGCCCCAGGGGAGGGCCAGGACAGGGTCCCTGGGTGAGCTCCAGCCAGGGAAGCTGTCGGAGCATGTTACGTGCCTGGCCTTGCCCAGTGCTAGAGCAGGGCACACCTGGCTGTGAGGGGCTATTATGGGCTGCCTGCAGCCAAGGAACTGAACTTTGCAAATCAGGGGACCACGGCGTCAGGGCAATCTCTCTGTAGGGAGAGGCAGGTGTGGGTGGAGGGACAAAGGGATGTTGTGCTCCAGGATTGAGGGTGCCAGGGGAAAAGTGATACTGAGGAGGAGAGGAAGAAAAGAAAGAAGCTGCTGCAGAGCCTGTCTGCCCCTGGGTAGGAGAAGGCAGAGGTCAGATGCAAAGGCTGCCGTGGTGTTTGGAGAGGTGCTTCTCATGTTCTGTGCCCAAAGGGGCACCGGAGGTTCCCCCCTGACTTCTCCAGGTGCCACTCATGCCATGTCAGGCATCAGAGCTGTGACCCCGAGCCAGAGCAGCTGCTGTGGTGTGGTGTCCTGCCCTGGACAGCCCTGGCACTGCCAGCCCTGTGAGAAGTCCT